>BHDV01069870.1:46660-58906 GCA_005406045.1 Adoxophyes honmai | reverse complement strand
ATTCCGAGGTTTTACTATTTTTATGCCTTACGGCACTCCACTAGTGTCGGAAGGGCGCGAGCGGGCGCTCACCTTATCGGTGTCCAGGCCCTTGGTCATGGCCCAGGTGGAGACCACGTAGTCCATGACGCGCTCGCTCAGCGCCTTGGGCACCTCGTGCAGCTTCATGAACTCGCGCACGTTGTTCAGCATGTCGTGGTACTTGGCCGTGGCCGACGTCATCTGCTGGATGATGGTCGTCACGTGGCCGAAGATGGTCGCGTACAGCAGCGCTGTGGACAGCCGGGTTAGTCGCATGCTCCCTCTCGCGCTCACACACACACACTAGGCGCGGCGCGAGCCGGCGCGTGACCTCGCCGCGCGACCACGCAGGTGACGCGCCGCGACGCTTCGTGGGCCTGCACGGGGAGGGGACAACTCAAACGCGACAAACAACACAAACGGTACGTACGGCGGACGCGGCCTTAGCGGTGCGCGACACACGGGACACACTGTGCGACTGAAAACAAAATAAAAGACTAGCGAATCGATACGAACAAATTGTAAGAAAACAAAACAAACACGGAACAAATACCCGTAAATAATTAACGAGTAATTTATTCCAAACGCAAAAATTATTTACTCCAAACGGTCCGCGTCGGATCGAACCGGGAAGATTTTGCGGTCTTTAAACTATACTGAATTATAAATATGCTCCATTTTTAAGTCTATTGTTACGGAGATCGTCCGTGTTAAGAAAAAAAAACTTATTTTATGACAGTTTTGTACTTAATTGAGTTTTCAGACTGCAAGCAGCCTGACCTCCCCACGAATTGACTATAGAAAGTCTAGAACATTGTAGACAATGTACCTAAGTTGTAGACGATAATCTCAGTGCGAGAAAGAGCCGGTAATGTCCGATCTCACAATACCTACATAATATCTCTCAAACATTCTGCGAGACTAATCAAACTAGCTAGACCTAGGGTGTGATAGATGTTTCTACACAGTTCAGAGCTTGCTATCGGCGGATCAACTCGTGGCCTTAGGACACGGTTTTCGCGCGTTCCATCCAGGCAAGGAAAGGCATAGCCGGCTGCATAATTGCACTTACACTCGTACGCCCAGAATGGCTTGTCGGGTCAGAACGTTCCACTGAAACACCGCCGGCCTTATGCTTTTTAAAACCGGGCCACTAGGTCACTGGAGGACAGGACTGGAGCAGCACAGGACATGACCAACGAGCATGACTACGACTCCTTACGGAGCACGAGGATGACAATCACGACCTCAGGTCAGTTTGTTCTGAGATAGGGAGGGTTACAAATCTGAGATCATTACTGAAGTGAATTTCTTGCGGATTGTGACTAGATATTTGCCAATAGTGTCCAATTGATTCCGTTAAACGTAATCCGTTTTTCTATCCAACGAAACCTGCAGTCCATAAAAGGTACTATGACACCACTAGGCACCAAGCTATGCATGGCATGTTACGGTCGCTCGTCCTGGAAGACGCCAGCGCTCAAGCTGTTGTGCGCTCATTGAGGTAATGTGCATATTTGATCCAGTATCGTTTAAAGACCGTAAAATTGTTTATCTACACACATATTCCGTAGACGTAGACAATAACTAGTGTTGCAAAACGAATTGGTCATATTTTACGAAAACGTGCTCATCTATGATTTTAAAGCAATGTTGTCATGATTATAACAAAATATATTACAGTGGTATGACTTTAAAATTTCGAAGATCATCCAAAACACATTGAAACGTCAACTAGTTGAGATTTTATAATGTTTGTATATGGTTTAAAAGAAGGTTCATTTGCCGTATTTTTTTTTACGTCATTTGTGTGCAGGATTATTATCGTCACGATTATAGTGATTAATATTTTACTTTTAAAGTGACTTTCGAAAGTTTTGAAGAAACTTGTCATAGAGTTAAGTAGGTAGGTAGGTACTTTCAAGTAAAATTATGTTCGACATTATAGTGACAAAGACTGACGAATTCATGATTCAAGATACCAATGCATCGACCATTGGATTTTTAACCAATTTTAGAGTACACATTTACTATACATATATTTTATGTGTGTAGATAAAATAATGTATGCAACATACTGTACACAATTAGGCCTAGAACACTCTTGTGACTCTATAACACAGTCATGTTGTTGTTCTAAGATTTCTCATCGTGTAACAGTTATAATACTTAGTATTCCGGTTCGGTTCAAGTGGATCGTTTGGTGTAAATACTTAGCATTTGAGGACTTGGGACGAAGGAGCGCGCGGCGCCCGACGCAGTGCGCTGCGCGGGGGCCGGGGGGGGGGTCGTGCTCCGGCTAATAACAGAAGAGTCGGCACCTGCTACAATCATCATGCAGATGGTGAAGATCTTCTCGTTATCGGTCTCGGCGGCGACGTTGCCGAAGCCCACGGAGGTCATGCAGGTCATGGTGAAGTACAGCGCGGTCACGTACATGGTCTTGCGCGAGGGCCCGTTCACCAGCTCGGGCCCGTCCGACTCGTTGGACCACACGTAGGAGTACGGCGTCTGCGTCACGTTGGCCAGCTTCCACAGCCACGAGTACTGCAGCCCCGAGTCGGCGTCCGAGCGGCCGATGCTGTACCACACGCACGCCAGCCAGTGCGCCACCAGCATGTAGAAACACAGCAGCAGGATCAGCATGGCCGCGCCGTACTCCAGGTAGCGGTCCAGCTTGCGCACCACTCGCCCCAGCCGCAGCAGCCGCACCACCTTCAGCGCCGAGAACAGGCTGCCGATGCCCTGCGACACACATACGCGTCTCACTCGCACGCCCTGACACAGATACATGCCACACGACACACGCCACACGCCACACGCACACCCATGCTCGCATGCACACGACACCGACGCCACTCACGTCCTCGTCGTGGTCGAACGCGTTGAACACGTCGTACGGCAGACACGACAGCAGGTCGATCAGGAACCACGACTTGAAGTAGTTCTTGCGGATGACCTTGGGGTCGCTGACCACCTCGCCGCCGGCGCCCACGAACGTCGTGTGGAAGTTGAGCACGATGTCGATGAAGAACACGACGTCCACGATGGAGTCGATCACTAGGAGCGACACGTCCTCGCTCGTCTTGTTCTTGAAGGCCACGTTGTACGGCACCATGATGGCCGTGTAGAAGGTCAGGCACAGGATGATCCAGTCCCAGATGGCCTTGAACGCGCAGTAGTGCAGCAGGATGTGCGGCGGCGTCTTGGGCGCCTCCTGCCGGTACTGCGGCAGCACGTCGCCCGACAGCGACATCACCTGCAACAGCGGGCCGGTCAGCGCGGGCGAGCGGCCGGGCCGGGCGGCGGGCGGGCTCCTCACTCACGTGCGCCAGGTGGCTCTGCCGCTGCGGCTCCTTCAGCGCCGGCAGCGCCGACACCAGCACGGAGCGCGAGCGCGTCACGCTGCGCGCCAGCTTCGCGAACTTCGACAGCCCCGCTGTACAACACGAAGCTTCAGAAAATATCGCGCCACACATGACACATGTTACTAACTTTAATTTCCGGAGGAATTCCGGAGGAATATCGGCAAGATATTTATTTTTGAGTGTGAACTCTTTGGCTCCGAATTTACTGTCCGACAACCTCGTGGGAACGAGGGGCGGTGACTATTTAGGGCGAGTTACGACTGGCAGCAACGGGGACTGCAGGTTGCGCTATGACGTGCTTCCAGGGACGGTCGAGAATGAGGTTGTCGGACTCTAGGTAGAGTAAGGTGCCTTGATACGGCTGAAAATTACACGCAAATGTTACAGAAACCACTACATTAAAAGATATATTATACGTATAGAACCTTATGCAAGTAATGAGTATTGTTTGAGTAGATCAGGACAAATGCTTAGTTGTGTACTCGCCTCCCTTGGGGTCGTCCGTGTCGATGGGCTGCTTGAGCGCGGTGATGTCGCGGAAGGTCAGCAGGAACAGCACCACCAGCTCGCGCTCGTTGCGGATCGGCGCCACGTGCACCAGCAGCCATAGCGGCGTGCCTGCAACAAGCGCGCAGACTTGTTTATAGTAAGTACATCTCCGACCGGACTCAGTAGACGCGATACATGGTCGACAGTCCAAAACAGCTAAACAAGAGACAGAACAACATCGGGAACATTAACTGCTATCAGCATCGGTATGCAACCTGTCGATACATCATGACCTCGAAACGAAAGTCATTGCGACATTTATTCTGCAAATAAACAACCCTTCACATTTAGGGCATATTTCTATGCATAGGTAGCTAGTTAATAATTAAAATAATATTCACCGCATTGAGCGAACGCGGCTGGACTCGGGCACCGCGTTACTCTTTGTCGGCCTCGCTTCTATCAAATGGACGGATGTGACACGAGCTCAAACAATTTTCTGAGGCCATGGAACAAATGAAAATTACCTCCGGCCGCTGTTGAACCCTTTTTCGGTAGGATATGTCATTGTAAAGTGACACATCAAAGTCTGCCCGGAAGCCATTATGAAAATGGTGAATGGCTCCCCAGAGGCGCACTCGAAGAAACAATTGCGAACCCCTGTTGAAACTTTTCATGAATTATTTCACGAATGTTGCAGAAGGTTCGACAGCGGGAGGGTCGCAATCCAATCGCTGCGCCAGCGCGGGCGCGGCGGCCAGGCGGCGACCGCGGCGCGTCAATAGTTAACGAGCGCGGCGCCGGCTGCTGGGATAAACTTTTGATTACGCAGAGCGCTCGCACGGAGGGACAAGGACCACCGTTACGGCCGGGGCCTGAACCGTGTACCTACTTAATTACCTAAGTCTATTTAAAAAGTGTAACAATGTTTTTGTATAATTCTTATCATATGGTTAAATAGAATACGTCGCTACTTCATAATATGAATGAATACCTTATGATAGTTATGATGAATTTGATCAATTGATTACCTACTTACTTATAATAATGAACTAAAATCAGATTAACATAAAAAACGAAGTTTACTAACTTCCATACTCTACATCCGTAGACAAAGAATAACCCTAAAGAAATATGAAATGACATTCCTTCAAGGGTCACACAAATGGGCCACTCAGCTGTTGCGATTACGGCATACGGTTCGCATTTATTATTATTACATGGAAGTCATTCACGGACGGAAGCCGGGCCGCCGCGCGCGGTAAAATGAAATGAACGAATGAACCTTGGGACTCACGGTTCTTCTTGTAGAGCAGGATCTCGAACTGGTCGGCGAGGTGGTGGTCCAGCGCGCGGTCCACGCGCTCCACCGCCTCCTTCTCCGTGAGCTCGCCGTACATCCACGTGCAGCGGCACGACTTCTGCATGACCTCGGCGCGGTTGTAGCCGCTCATCTTGCAGAAGGTCTCGTTGCAGTACACGATCGGGTAGTCCACGATCTGCGCGTTGGCCAGCAGGAAGCTGCTGTCTGCTGCAACACACGGGCTCGTCAGCGGCGCGGGCTTTAATATACCTCATTCACGGAAATAAGTTAATGACGAAATCAAAAAGTGCAGTGTTCAAACTTGGCTGCATTTGTTTTATCAAATAGCTTTTGACAGATTGTGACTTCATAATATTTTATTCGTACAATTTCGAGTGTTAAAATAAATTATTAGTTGTTAAATGGACTTTCACAAATGAATACAGCGTAAACCCAACGTTAGACAAGTGTAAAGTTAAATAATGCCTCATTTAGGGGTCGTGCAAAAATATACCTATTTATAAAAAAATGTCTCTACTTGTGACATGTCAAGTGAGAGGGAGAGTGCAAGCTATGAGATGACTATTAACACCATTTTTGCTACCTATTTATTGTGTCGAATATAAAATTGAGAAATTCTAAAAGCCTACAATTTTTACTTCCAATTCCAACTAGAAATTAAAGTCACTTCTATTATAGTAGCCAGGTGTGAACACGTTTTTCGAGATTGTCAAACGCCGCAGGCTTTTTGTCTTTGTTATTTGTATGGGATTGACAGAGAGAGAGAGAGCGCTATATTAAGTTGTTTCCTTAAATAGGGTGTAGTATACTGACGCTGCGAGGAGGAGCGCCGGATGATGTTCTCGAGGAAGGTGTTCTGCGGGGCCACGAGCCCCCGGCGCCCGCCCGGCATGCCGCCGCGCTGCCTCACATGCCGCGCCGCCCGGGTCGCGCTCCGGCTCTGCAACACACCGCCAGTCAAACCTAAAACGGCAATACACTGACAATGAGTCGTTCGCATGCTACATGCGGTGATCGCAAAAGTGAAAGAACACGGCAGTCGGCCGCATTTGGCGAGCGACAGTTGTCACAGCCTGACTAGGTGGCCGCTGTCGGCGGGCAGATTCTTTGACTGATGTAGCTTGGAACAAGTGTGGCGACCGCATCAGGTGAATTAGGTAATTAAGTACATAATATTTTAATGGTTTTTTTGGTGATAAGTATATCTAATTCATTATTCTTTATACTGCATAAATAATATTTTCACCTAAAGTACAAATAAAGTTCAAATCGTATGCAGATTCATTATCGTCCAACTTCCTTCACGAAGCGATAACCGAGCTAGTCCTTGACAATAAGTACGGTAATCGGTTCCGCCGCGGCCGCCGCGGCCGGCGCGAGTACCGCGACGCGGCGGCGGCAGGTGTACCGTGCGAGCTGTAGCGCTACCCGCGGTAGGTAGGTGTAGCACCGCCGCCCGCTGGCTGCTAATGGCTTTTTGGCATGCTCTAACCGATTTTAGGTGCTTTGTAGAAGTTGACACTCGCTCCGTGCACTGCCGTCAATCGAACGCTGTTTTTATTCCATTTAAGGCAGCAGATATGTAGGTACCTTAACGTTTCATAACTGGGATTAAATTCAACAATTTAATTCAATTCAGTTTTACACGGCTGGATATTTTACACGAAGGCAGACTTTTTCAACAGGCAAATTAAGTTTTAACATGTGCATCGTATTACGGGCGTCTACAGGCGCGGGCTGCGCTGAATAATTAAGCAGCGCCGGCTTAACGCTCCCGTAACGTTGTTTGGCTAAAAGCCGTTTCTTTTTATTGCCCTGCAGCCGCGATGACCTTTCCGCCGGCGCGAGCTGCGGCAAAATCGATGCGCCGCGTGCGGCTGCGGCGTGCCGCATGCGGCGGCAGCATGTTGCCATTGCCACCGGCCCAGGGCGCCTCCGAGAGGAGTGCGTGAGAGTGGGCCTTCCGGCTCGCGCTCGCTAGCCCCGGGCATGGCTGCGCTCCTCGGCTCAACCGAGTGACGACTGACGAGCAGATTGATAGCGACCGCCTCCTGTCTAAATTCTACGTTCCCTTCATCTCTAGTTTAGCCTTGCTAAGAAAGAATGTGACATAAGTTGGTGACTTGGCCAGAAAAAAAACTTTTAAACCGTTCACACTTTATTTGTTATCCAACAAATTCTTAAATTGACGCCCACCTTGATTGCAATGTTTAGTATTAATGGTGAAATTTAAACAGTGAGCTGGTGAAATTGAAAAAGTATCGACTCCCGCATAGATTTGTGAAGATTCGCGAGGCAGGTCAATCCCCAGTAACAAAGCTGCAACCTTACCACTAGGGGTGGTTGCTTAGGTCTCGTCAATTGTGTTTGCACGCTCCTTGGAGGCGGAAGTTAGTTGGCAATTCGGTGTGTCACATCTTTCGGTGGTAACGAGTGGGCAGCCGGATTCCAAATTCGAAGATACAGTATCGCTCTCTAATATAATCATCCCTGTATTCACAAATGGGGTAGGCAGAGCGCTATACTTACAGGGTTCTTATAGCACATACATACATAAGTACATACATATTCTGTATTCCCATAAATAATAAGTTTTTTTTTAATAAATTGTTTTTTGTACAAAAATGTGGAGCACGTAAAAGCATGTGTCACGCGAAAAGATCTTGCTTGGAAGTTATTGAATGCCTGATAATTACACATATCTTCACGCCTGTATTCCCAAGAGGGGTAAGCAGAGCACATGAATTCAAAACTCCAATGCCACGTTTAGCAATTTCAGGGTAACCAGATGGTTAAACGTAATATTGCAGTGACAGGTTGCTAGCCCATCGCCCACAATACACTAACCCTTTCCCAGAGTCGATTCTTACGACACCCACGGGAAGAAAGGGGGAGGTGCTATTCTAACCCGGCACCACACGGGGTGCCTGATAATCAAGAATTAATAATTATTTTGTAGAATAATAAGTTATTGGGTCGACCTTTATTGCCCCCCATTGACGATCACTCCGGGATGTGGGTTTTTCCTAAAACTCCGGCGTCGCTCCGTTGGTTGTTTGCACTCTGGAGTGACGATTCGCCATTGACGATCAAATTGGACCAGGTTGATCGAGTTTTAGGAAAAACCCACATCCCGGAGTGATCGTCAATGCCGGGCACATTAGGAGGGTAGGCATTAGGTCCGTCCCTGCTAATCTCTACTCCGTACTTAATCATAATATTATTGTAAAGTGTGCGAGTCTCTTCAGCCCTGTCAGCGAATCCTAAAACCAAAAAAATATAATGCTAGAAGTGGTCACGAAACGTGAAGTAGTCATAGCTTTGTCTATGTAGCGCTTTGTATGCTCTGCTTACCCCATTTGGGAACACAGGCGTGATTGTATGTGTGAGTCACTCTGTCTCTGAGTTAACGCTCCACGCTTCGACCGTTGAACTAATTTTGACGAAATTTTGTACGGAGATCGCTAGGCAAAATTTTATCCCGATTTTTTTTTTTAAATAACAAGAGTTCAATTTCAGATGTGTTCTCGGAAATATGGTCGCTCTCATTAAACTGGGACTACCATACCTACTGGTCATCATTTTCATTATTACAAGCATGTTATACTGTACAGGGGATGCTAAGAAATCAAACGCGGTTATTTTGACTAACTAAGATTAAGTTATGCCTATACCTAACTTTCGTAGGGAGTTCCTACCTAATGCAAAATGCAAACTTGGTTAATGGTTCTTTTTAATAGGACCTTGCCACCTACCTCGTATTTGCATGAACCAAAAAGAAACCCAATACAATACATTTATAATTTATGTTTTCGACTCTTAGGTTATTGATTACATTAACCAAGAAGACATCGGCACCGAAATTTTCTAACAACTCATATTATTTAATCTGGGGTAACAGATAATTTGTACCTACCAATAGACAAGACTAACCTATAAGTAGATACCTGATTTCCTTTATAAACCAAAACAAGAACACAAAACCATGATTATTCCACGATTCGTGGCCACTTCTAGCAAAAATAAACAAATATAGGTAGGTAATTAAATAAAATAATAATTATATTATTTACGGGGGGCTCGCATACAACAATCGCGATCTTTTATTGTTTTTGGGTCGATATAAATAAAGGTAACAGGTAGAAACTTAGAATATTCAGAGAATATTTAGTTGTATGTTCACAAGCAAATAATTAGATTAAAATAAAATAAGTATTTAAGGGGGGCATACAAATAATACCTAATAAAAGCCGTGGTAGTCCAGCGGTCCGAACTGTGGCCTCTCAACCAGAGGGTCGTGGGTTCAAACCTCGGGTTCGAAATTTATGTGCGATATCGAGTTTGATATTTATCACGAGCTATTCGTTGAAGGAAAACATCGTGAGGAAACCTACACACAGCGACGAAGTAATTCAACGTTGTGTTTGAAATTCCGTATCCGCATTGGGCCCGCGTGTGTATGTATGGGCCGGCGCTCACTGCCGGCATGGCACAGGACTACACGGTAAGTTGTGCTGCAGCATCCAAAAGAATAACCCGAGGAATGCTTCGGCACGCTGTGGCATGCCGCGGCATCTCACAGCATCGTTGCATCAAAATAAAGTAACATTATGAGTTCTAAACTCATAGTAATAAGATTAAAATAGTTTTATCAGTAACAAAATCCTTTGCCATGACCCGCCTTACCATGCCGGCAGTCAGAGGCGGCCCTATGTAATCCGAACCAATATATAAATGTGAAACTGAGTTTGTTTGTTTGTTTGTTTGTCCGTCTTTCACGGCTAAACAGATCGATGGATTGACGTGATTTTTTTGGTAGAGATAGTTTAGGGCATGGGGACATAGGCTACTTTTTGTCTCTTCAAAACCCCCCATTTCCCTAAAGTGAGGGGTGGAAGTTTTCAATGTAGAAAGCTATAATTTGGTATGTGTGCTATCTCTTCTGTGATACCCCGAATTTAACGCGAGCGGAGTCGCGGGCAAAAGCTAGTAAAATATACAGGGTGTCCGAAAATTGACCGTAAATATTTTAACCAGTAATCGGGTGTAAGCGCCTGAAAAAACCTGTAAAATATTTCCGGAAAATGTTAATTATTGACTTTGTGAGAAAATAATGTTTCATTGCTTTTCAGGTCTTTGCGCCCAGTGTTTTACTAGTAAATACCTTACGTCCCATACCCAAGTGCCGTTAGTCGGAGCTTATACGCGTGCAATCGTTTGACATCGCCATACCATGCGGTTGGCTTATAGCCGGAGTACAAATAAATACTGGGCAATATTTTCAGACTTTCAAAAAAATAGTATAAAATTTTCCAAAAAAAACTTGACAGGGGTTTTCCGACACGTTTACCCGACCACTGGTTAAAATATTCACGGTCAATTTCCGGCCACCTTGTATAAGTGGGTACCAAGTAATCTACTTATATAGTAATTACCAATCATGGTGTCAAGTTTGAGATCACAGTTGGCTGGTACACATCTCTTTATCTTACTTTCTTTAACTTATCTTCGTAGTATATACTTTTAGAAAAAATACAGGGTGTCCCAGAAATTTACGACCCCGTAACATTAACAACCTCTTTGCGCAATACCAAAGCCAAACGTTATATATGTATAAAAGAAATAACTGTAGAAACTAGCGCAGCAAGCCATTTCCTATCAAGTTTATTTTTTTTGTGTTTGGAAAATATGATTCCACTGTGCACGATATACCTATTTAGTACAAGTATAATAACAAACTGATTTAGTGCAGTATGCACACGACACCTACGAGCTACGCCATCGTCCTCAAAAATCTCTAGCGCATTTCTGATTTGCGCAATACCAAACAAGCCTGACTTATTAAAATTTGACGTCAAACACATGGAATAATTTTAGTAGAAGCACTTTTTACGGGTTTATTTAGAGTTTGCCTTTCGTATTGCGCAGATTTAATGTTTCGGGTATCGTCAATTTCTGGAACACTACATGCTTTCACAAAGTATAAAATATCTAAACTAAGAAGGTAGACTTAAAGGGATGTCTACCAGTCAACCGCATAGTCAATATGTAAGGTAAGTATTTCGGTTTGCATCTTAGGAGTGAATAAAGATCGCAACCCTAGGTTTATGATTATGACAAACTATGATAATCTGTCCCTCACGGCCACTCGCCGAGCCGGCTGGCGGTGCAGCTGAAGCAACTTCGTTAACTTTGCCACACAAGCAACGTCCCTGCATAACATTGCACGCTGGACAGCCCGTTCGCAAGTATCGTGTGTATATTTGAGTCTATGGTTTACGTTCAATCGAAAGGTGCAAGACAAATGCGGTGGCTATGTGTACAGGCAACATACAGACAAGAGATTTAATTCCCATCCCATTGTAGAACCTTTTTATAGTAAGTGTTGTATCGATTTTCCTTGTCCAGTAATGCGATGTCACTATGACGTTTTATGTGAAAAGGTTCCGTGGGGGGTCAGGAACTAATTTCCTCGACTGTACAAGTACTTATGTAAATATGGACGTGTATCCACGTCGGATACATTCACGCTCACTCACACTACAGTATTTTTTGGCTTCGCTGCAGACAATTAAGTATTGGGGTAGGTTATCTACAACACGAACCACATAATATCACACGTACAAAGCAATACCAAACAGTTCCTTGTCTATTATAAAGTGTTTAACAAGGTATGTTTATATTTATGGAAAATACTCATAGTAGGTCGGTCCTTGTAACACACGACATCACCCAATTCATAACCCGAGGCCGGCGGCTCCGCGGGCCGAGCGGGCTGCCGCCCTGCCAGGGGTTATCAAAATGTAGATCCGAAATTGAACCAAATTATCGTTAGCGTGTCGACACAAACTATCTATTATGATGCAGCGACATTTACGGGGTCACGGGATACCTGTAAAGGTTTCTTTTGCCTTCACTGTAATCAGTTACGAGCGGGCACGCGCCGCGACTGCTGAACCGCGTAGCTCAAGACACAAATCGTCTAGAGTTCAATATCAGCGGCTTCTCAGCACTAATTGGATTGGGCCGCGGGGCCGCGCGGGT
>BHDV01069870.1:28204-45460 GCA_005406045.1 Adoxophyes honmai | reverse complement strand
CTCCGGCGAGGCGCGGGCTGGCTGCGGCGGCCGCGGCGGCGGCGGGGCGCGGAGCGTTACCGTACAGACAACGTCTATGATATAAGATCTATGCGATATGGAACTAATGATCAAAAATGTAAACAACCAACTGTCAATGTCAAAGTGACATTCCAGAGGTAGTTACTTAAAGGCAAGAAAGCAACATAATATTTTTTCAAAATTACTCTATATCTGCCAATTATTTGCACATGGCACCGGAGACTCATTTTGGTCTACATAAGTAATAGTTTTACTTTTTTCACCGTGCGAAGTCTGACTCAAGCCTATCGTTAGTGCTAAACAAGATAAACAAGATTGAGTCTACCTGAGTCTATTATGCTACTAACCCTTTAAGCGACAAGTCAACTTATGGTAAAAATACATCACGTGGCAGAACCTCCATGAAGGCCGGGGGGGGGGGCTGAGTAGACGGCGAACTTTCCGCACTTCTGAAAAATTACCATTTCTCAAAAAGGTTCAGCTTTAAATTATTTACTAACATAATTATTTATTTACATAAATTATAAAAAAGTAGGATTCATGTATTCATGTAAAAAGCCAACCACATAATAAATTCCCTTATGCATTCTCTTTTTACATTGGTTTTACATGTCTTAATAATTATTGAACTGGAGCTGAGAGAGAAACAAAATATATTTTATTAAAACGATCAGGTATTTCTGATTGCGATATCGTTGATCTCTGGAACACCCTGTATATGTACATTTAACATCTTTCTTGTATTTTCCTTAAATAAAAATACATAGATTACCTACAAATAACTGATTTAACTACCTAGGTGATCAAAAGAACGTACCAAACGAAAAAAAATGCACTTCATGCGCAGCCCCCGGAGTGCAGCGTGACGGAGGCCGCCTGCCGCCGCGGTTTGGTTCTTTGGTCTATTTTATAAACTGAAATACTAAAACGACATTACCGTTGTTGCCTGTTGTTTTTGCAATCCTAAAATAGTGCTGTGTCTTCACTATCGATAGTTAACGATACTTTTATGTATGTCTTTATAAAATTTGGTAAGTGTTAATTTTTGTAGGTAAATTATCCAACAATATAATTTATGACAAGAACGTTGAAATTTGGTTTATTAAGATAATTACATACATTTTTTTTTTCATAATACATATAACACGGGCAAATCACAATCCAAGCACTGTCAAAATGGATTGGAGAGCCTCACTAAACAATAAAACATGGTATCATTAAAATATGAATTCGACTCGTGCACATGTTACCGGGGTAAAAAACAGACTACCTATACAAGTGTTATCGCCTAAACATTATGATTATGGATATTTTTTGCTTAAATACCAACTGTTTGTTTCTTAATTTATATAAATTAACTTAACGTTCATTCTCGGTTCTGTTTGACATTAATATAACGAAATATCATGTATACTTTGAGCGTAGATTTTACGATGTTAAATTTTGCAGAGGGCAGCTTGCATTTGCTTTTGTTTTTGCTTCGCAATAAATTACTTGCACACAGCTAAATGCACACAGCGACGAAGCAATTCAATGCTGTGTGTGAAGTTCCCAATCCGCACTGGGCCCGCGTGGAAACTATATCCCAAGCCCTCTCATACTGAGAGGAGGCCTGTGCCCTGCAGTGGGACGTATATAGGCTGGATGATAATGATGATAGAAATTACTTATGCGTTTACCAACTTATCTTTGGAGTTGGTGTCCTAGTCGACGCTGAGGAGCGCGGAAGAGACTAATCATCATCTATGCGGTCTCCTAAAAACGTTGTCGGCCGGCGCTTTCGTCACAGACTACGCATAGTTATACTTACGATAATATTTTATCTGCGTACAAATGCCATTTTTCATATGTCTGTGTCAACAGATACTTGACGGTAAAATCTGCGCTGTGTGTATTAGCTCATTGAATTGTATAGGGAGCGATATTGACAGATATCTGTTCGGTAACAGAAATCTTACCGTACCTATCTGCTTAATGTGTGACACGCTTTAGTGTCATGTGGTACAAACACAGCGTCACAATGCTCACTACACAAATGTACAGGAGTAAAACGGTCTTCTTCATACGGCGGCGTTGGCGTCTACACCGGGCCCCTGAGCCGCTGCGTGCCACGCGCCTCCGCGAGCGGCGACCGCGGCGGAGCAGCCGCGGCCGCAGCCGCCGCGCGCCGGATCGATGCGGAGCACGAGTCGCGTGACCCGCGCCGGGGCCGCGCCGCCGACACGCCTCCAACTGTACGTCTAGTGTTCAAAACGATTACGGGGTCGATAACGATTTCGTTTGCGAGTTATCGCAAAATGTATAAAGACTGAGACAGTGTCGCCAGCGGAACCTTTGCACAACTGGCGCAGTCGACACGTCTCCATACAATTCCGCGTTAATTCGCAAACGACATCGTTACGGAATTCATGATCGTTTTTACCACACTAGACGTACTTGTCACTTACTTTGTAACGATTAGCCATTACTCGCTCATAACTCGTGGGCACTGTGGACCAGGCATACGCAAGGGGCAGTCAATGCGTTGAGGGTGCATTGCAGTAACGCAGCCAAGGTGCTGTTGGCCGGCCTGGGCCAGCTGTGCTCGCGGCGGCGCACGCGTCGGGCCACACGCAGTCAGCGCTGAGTGCGGGCGGTACAGCGGCAACTGAATTTAGGAAAGTCTACAATTTTATTGAAAGATCCAGGCAAATATTACCTACCTACTACCTAACGATTGAGAATCTACTAGTTGTGAACCCAATATTTGTTTTGCGAACATGACACAATAGGTACACCTAACATTTATGAACCCAACATTTAGGTATAGGTAACATGCAGAAATTTTCCCAGTCAATTTCAGGGCAAATGTTAACGCATTTTTTATGAGAGCACATAAATACTAATAGGTACATCAAGCAGATACTGATTTATATTAAAGTGCATATAAATTCCTGTGGAATTAGAAACGCGATAACCAATAACTCGCGATAGCGAACGCACGTTGTTCTCCCGTCAACTGCGACTTGGTGCCTGAGTAACCCGCATAAATGACGAATCGAATGCGACCCCCCGCCCGCCATTCGCTCAACAGTATTAGAACAGTTTGAAATTCAAATCCTAATTCTGCCACCGGACAACCGTTACAGCCCGTTCCCACCGCCCCGAGCGCCCGCACGATTTTTAATCGGGCGTCGTAGCCGCAGTACATTTTCTATGGAGCTGTTCACACACGCCCGACAATCGGATCCGACATAAAATGTCAAGCGTTCAGCGAGCCCGCACGCCGATAAAAAATCGTGCCGGGCGCGCTGTTCACACCAAATCGGATGTCGGACCGACCCCGCTCGCGCCTAGGGTTACCAAGCCCGAAAAAAATTTTTCCTGAAAAAATCCCTGATTTTGCAATAAATTTCCTGACTTCTAGTGAGTGGGTAAATGTTAGTAAATACCCGCTTTTTAGAATATTTTTTTTCCTCTGTTCTGTTCGATTACTTAAGCATTTTATTTTATTGAAAATTCCTGACAATTACATACTTTCCCTGTTTCCCTGACAGAGAGCTACAATTCCGGACATGTCAGGAAAATTCCTGTCATCTGGTATCCCTACTCGCGCCTCACCCCCTGTACCTCCCGCGCGTCGCGTTCGCGCATTCACATTGTCGTGGCCGGCAGCCGACTGGTGTGTATAGAGGCCCCGACACCGATTAAAAATCGGCCGACAGCCGGCCAGTGTGAACAGAGGCGCCGAGGCCCGATTAAAAATCGTGCGGGCGCCCGACGCGGTGGGAACGAGCTCTTACACAATAAACGTAATAAAGATTTTCCTTTGTCAAGCATTGCAATGACACTATGACGTTCACTGTGAATATGGTGGGTCAAGAAAACATACATATATACTCACGCCTGTACTCCCAAGAGGGGTAGGCAGAGCACGTGAATTCGAAAATCCAGTGCCACGTTTAGCAATTTCAGGGTAACCAGATGGTCAAACCAAACGTGATATTGCAGTGACAGGTTGCTAGCCCATCGCCCGCAATACACTAACCCTTTCCCAGAGTCGACTCTTACGACACCCACGGGAAGAAAGGGGGAGGTGCTATTCTAACCCGGCACCACACGGAGCATACACAAGAGCATAGGGTCAAGAAAACCTACCCTGAAAATAAAGCCAAGAGAAAAATAGAATCATTTGAGTATAATGTCGATAAAAAAAATCGATAAAAACGAGAAACGTCACCTATTTGTCTATGTAGCGTTTTCGGTGCTCTACCTATCCCGTTTGAGAATAAAGGCGTGATTGTATGTATGTATGTAAATACAAGATTAACTTTTAGCGAACTGAGGGAAAACCGTTATTATGGCGGTGTACTTCTCCCCCAACAGGCCACTATGCGAGTTCGAAACCTACCTGGACGGGCTGGGTAGGGTCCTGGGGAGATGTGCTCCGGTACATGCGTTGGCAGCAAAACTCCATCATACTCCATCGCTCATTGTTAGGCTTGAATAGTGCCCCAAATACAAAAGCAGAGGAAATACACTGATTTTTACGTATTTAAAGCTGTATTTCAAGGTCCTAAAAGATTAAGAGTGCCATAACTTTTGATCAAAACAACGTAGACTCATCAGAAATATATCAAACGACGCGGAAAAATAGGCATGCAACTCATAAAACATTGATTATCAGTAAATACTTCAGATTATTGAATAAATTAAGAAAAACATGTTAAATACCTACGGACCGAGGTGATGTAACTAATCATGCCACAAAAGGGCGGGTTGGGGAGGGCCTTTTTTTTCGCGTGTTTTCGACCCCAATTAGACTCAGATCGTTAGTCTTAGTCATATTATATCCGAAACATCGATAATAAACTCGAAAGTGTTCACAGGAACCCGTGTGGTGCCGGGTTAGAATAGCACCTCCCCCTTTCTTCCCGTGGGTGCCGTAAGAGTCGGCTCTGGGAAAGGGTTAGTGTATTGTGGGGGATGGGCTAGCAACCTGTCACTGCAGTATCACGTTTGATCATCTGGTTGCTCCGAAATCGCTAAACGTGGCACTGGATTTTTTAATTCATGTGCTCTGCCTACCCCTCTCGGGAATACAGGCGTGAGGATATGTATGTATGTATGTGTTCACAGGAACTGTATAATTGATACTCGAAAAATACAATTTAATACATACATACATATCCTCACGCCTGTATTCCCAAGAGGGGTAGGCAGAGCACATGAATTAAAAAATTCAGTTAAATAATCGCATAAATTCATACTCACATCTTTTCCGTACCCAATTGAGGTAAACAGAGCATATTAAACGCTACATATTAAATTCTATAACTGTTTCATGTTTCGGAGCCACAACTAGCATACTTTGTGTATATTTTGAACGGCAGTTCAATGAATGAACCTTAACCAAAACTGCTTCTCGTGACATTCACGAAAGAATTAATGATTCATTATTCTAAGCACAACAACAGATAGCCAAAATTTAAAACTCTTTAAACAAAAAACATGAAATCTAGAAACTAGTCTAGCAAACAACAAACTTTTGCGAAACTGATAGTTGCGAAACTATAAAATAGTATCAATCAATCGCAAACCTGACAATCACGAACCTACCAAACCAAAATTAACGAAACCGAACCTAACCGGCAAAAATGTAACAAAACAAAAGGCTAACAATAAAAAAACCAAACCTAACCTAACCTAACAAAACGCAAACCTAACCGGCGAAAATCTAACAAAAAGCGAACCTAACCGGCAAAAACCTGAACCTAACAAAAGCAAACCAAACCGGCAAAAACCTAATAAAAGAAAACCTAACCAGCGAAAACCTAATAAAAGAAAAACCTAACCGGCGAAAACCTAACAATAGCAAACCTAACCGGCGAAAACCTAACAATAGCAAACCTAACCGGCAAAAACCTAACAATAGCAAACCTAACCGGCGAAAACCTAACAAAAGCAAACCTAACCGGCGAAAACCTAACAATAGCAAACCTAACCAGCGAAAACCTAACAATAGCAAACCTAACCGGCGAAAACCTAACAATACCAAACCTAACCGGAAAAACCAAACTGGCGTTAACCTAACAAAATGAAAAGCCTAACCGGAAAAAAACCCAACAAAAAGAAAACCTAACCAGCGAAAACCTAACAAAACCAAATCTAACCGGCAAAAACCTAATAAAAGCAAAGCTAACTAGCGAAAACCTAATAAAAGCAAACCTAACCAGCGAAAACCTAACAATAGCAAACCTAACCGGCGAAAACCTATTAATAGCAAACCTAACCGGCAAAAACCTAACTGGCGTTAACCTAACAAAATGAAAAACCTAACCGGAAAAAAACCCAACAAAAAGAAAACCTAACCAGCGAAAACCTAACAAAACCAAATCTAACCGGCAAAAACCTAATAAAAGCAAACCTAACCAGCGAAAACCTAATAAAAGCAAACCTAACCAGCGAAAACCTAACAATAGCAAACCTAACCGGCGAAAACCTAACAGGAGCAAACCTAACCGGCAAAACCCTACATAGCGTTAACCTAACAAAAGCAAACCTAACCAGCGAAAGTCTAACAATAGCAAGTCTAACCGACGAAAACCTAACAATAGAAAATCTAACCGGCGAAAACCTAACAAAAAGCAAAGCAAGGTTAGGTCAGGTTAGGTTAGGTTAGGTTTTTTTTTTTTTTTTTTTTTTTTTTTTTTTTTTTTTTTTTTTTTCCAATGCCTACCCTCGACGTAATGTCAAGGCCTGTGCTTATTCTACCCTATCCAATCTTCCATTCCAGTTCTCGCTATTATGCCTCTCGTACTTTTATTCTACATTCCTTGTCTTTCTATCATTCATCGCCTTTTATTCTTTTTTGCGGGTGGGACTCCCGTCTCTATGTCTCTATCCTAATCTATTTTGTGCATGCGGTTGAGGTAGAGGGATTTATTAATTTATTTTGTTGTTCAATGAACTATACGCTTTGTTTTTATTTACAGGTTGACTTAGGCTTAGGTATACAGTATACTTAAATTCTCCTTAAATTATTAACATTAGGTGTCCTATATTATCTTATCTATAACAACTTATTTCTATGCTTAATTGTAAATATTTTCATAATATTTTACAAGCATAATTTCTTTGCTATGTCTTGTTTCTGGCTATTACTGATTTAACAACCTTTTCACAATATGTTAGAAATTTGTCTCTTGTGCTCTTGGTCATTAAGTCTTTGATTGTTTCTTTTTCTATTTTCTTTCCTAATTCTATTTCCAATTGTAACCTGTCCCTTGCGAAGACTGGGCATTCGGTCAATATATGTGGTACTGTCTCGTCAGTGTCAGGGTCACAAATGCATGACGGGCTGTCCTTGCACTTGAATCTGTTCAAGTATTCGGAAAACCCGCCATGCCCCGTCATCAGTTGCGTCCGTATGTTCGTCGTTGTTATCTTTCTTACTGTTTTGTATGCGACCACCGCGTCGGGGAAGAAAAGCTTGGTGACCGCTGCGGTCTCACCGGACACGTACCTACGATTCCATTCGTCAAGCGTGTCCATGCGAATGGATCGCCTGACGAATGAGACCGGACACAGGTCATAGTCCGGCTTCCGCTTTGATTTTAGGGCGGCCTCCTTGGCCAAACCATCAGCTCTCTCATTACCCTCGAGCCCTACGTGGGCTTTGATCCAAAACAACTTGACAACCTTGCCCCGGAGGGACAATGTTGCCAAATTGCGTCTGGCTACCACCGCAAGAGGATGCAAGCAGCCGTGGTTTTTTATGGTCAAGAGGGCCGCCATAGAATCACTGTACACCCCGAACGTTTCCGCCTTGTGCCCCAGGATCACCTCAGTCGCTCGGCACAGCGCGAGGAGTTCAGCCTGATAAACAGTGCAGTACGGCGAGAGAGCAAGTTTAAGGGCTTTAGTTTCAGCCTCTCTTTTCCAAACGGACAGCGCGGCCCCCACTCTGCCCTCAATCCTGCTCCCGTCCGTGAAGATGCGAACAGCAAAGTCACTGTTCGCATCCACATCCGCTCGGCCTACCAGGCTCACCAACTCCAGCTCCTCGCGCTGAGCAGGGTGCGGGGCTTCCAGAGCCGAGGCCATCCGTTCCACTTCCTTGTCCCCAAGCATTGGCTGAGGTACCCCCTTCTTGGCCTCGTATAACGAGGCCGCCTCACGGACTCGGAGATCGAGAGGGAGTATTCCAGCCAGTACCAACGCCGAGTTCGAGGAAACTGTGCGGTATCCCTTACACAGCTTCTGTGCAATTCCCCTCTGGGCTGCATTGAGCTGTTTGATAACGCACAGCTTGCTCGATGCCGGCGCCCAGGCGCTGGCGGCATACAAAACAATAGGTTCAATTGTCGCCACATATATTGTCCGGATGACCTCAGGATTTAGTCCCCAACTCGTCTTCGCCGCTTTCGCCAACTTTTTATAAATGTCTATCGCCCTCCGACAGACATTGGCTACATGCGAATTAAAGGTTAGCTTCTCGTCGATGGTGACCCCTAGCATCTTGATTTCCTTGGACATACCTATGCCGATCCCGCCCATCGTCAGACGCGGGGCGTCAAACTTGAGCTTATTGGTTAGCACCATTGCACTGGTCTTGTGTGGTGCAAACCTCAGCTTATTCTTCACACCCCACGCCCAGACATGGTCGAGCGCGGCCCCGGCCCGCTCCTCGATTTCCAATGCCGAGTCACCATCGAAGAGAAGCACAACGTCGTCCGCAAATGCCTGACAATAGGTGCCTCCGTCTTCCAGCTCCCTTAGTAGTGGATCCAGGAGGAGATTCCACAGGATCGGTCCGCCAATGGATCCCTGGACGCAGCCTTTGTTAGTGTTTGTGGCGTGCTCCTCTCCCGCGTATCTCACCCTGACTCCCCTATCCTCGAGATAACTGTCTACGACCCTTCTCAGCCCGATCGGACATTCTTCCTCTGCCAGTCGGACTCTGATGGCCGGCCACCAGGCGTTGTCAAAGGCTCCCTCTATATCTAAGGATACTAGTGTAACGATTTTCTTTGCCTTTAATTTGTTACGTATGTGCTGTATTAAGATATAGAGGGAGTCCTCGGTACTCCTCTGTGGCATGAACCCATACTGGCGAGTACTCATCCTGGGCAGGAGGTGGTGTTTGAGTCGGGCCACGAGCATTTTTTCGAATATCTTTCCCAATATTGGGAGCAGTCCGATCGGTCGGTGTGATTTTGGAGTGTTATAGGCATCCTTCCCGGGCTTACGAAGTACTACCACTATCGCTTCCTTCCACTGTTTCGGGAAGTAGCCTATCTCCAGACACTTATTTAGTAAGGCGCGGAACAGTTCAGGATTACAGCCGATGGCGCGACTGCATATATCGGCCGTGAATCCGTCCGCGCCGGGGGCTTTTTTGGGGTTGAAGGATCCGCACGCCACCCTCAGCTCCTGGCACGTGAAGGGAGGTTCGGATGTATCAGCATGCGTCCCTCGATTCACTTCACAGGCTGCTGCTCTGACCTTTCGGTGGTACTCGCTGTCCATGGACGTGGAGTCTGCCGGGTAGAATGTCTCCGCCAACCATTTGACGGAGTCCTTCGCCCCGAGAGTCACCCCGTCCCTCTCCAGCGGCAGGTCCTCTTGTCTCTTCGTGCATCTACCTATTACCCTATATATCCCCTCCCAAACCCCCTCCCGATCCTGCTTACCACAGAATTCTTTCCAGCTTTCGGTTTGTGCTCTGGCTACCTCCGATTCGTACTCAACTTTCTGTTTCAGGTACTCTTCGACGACCTTGGACCTCCGTACGGGAGCGGCCCAGCGGATCCTGCGTTTCTTGGTGACGACCTTCTTCTTCAGTTCGGCGAGTTTCTCGGACCACCACGGAATCCTTAGTTTTTCTGTATTTGTTTTTGTAGGCATGGCTGACTTACAAGACCTCGTTATTGTTTCTGTGTATTTGGTTACTATTTCCTCTACTTGTTTTGTGTTTGTGATATTATCTATTTCTATTTTAGTTATTTTGTTGGATTGTAGTAGTTGGTCCATGTTTTCACAGAAAACTGCCCAATTGGCTTTTTTGGTATTATATATACGTGTAGTCCTGTTCACTGTTATGCCTTTTGTTTTAGTTACTTTAATGTTAAATGTGATGCCGTTGTGGTCCGAACTCGTGAGACCCTCGTCCACTTTCCAATCGTCTACCAGGTCCAGCAAGTCTGTCGAGCATGCTGTTATGTCGACATAGCTGGAATAACGCTTGCCGCCCCTCACGGTGTCGAATGTCGGAATTTCCCCTGAGTTCAGTACGTTCAGATTCAGCTCACCGAGAGCACCGAGCATGTCTTCACCTCTGTGGTCCACAATTGGGCTGCCCCACCAAGCACTCTTCGCGTTGGCGTCTCCCCCTATGACCAATTTTTTCGTTCCGGTCTCCTCACCTATCTTCTTCAAATGCTCCAGGTAAGGCTCTATTGGTCGGTCTGGCTCGAAATAGAAGGAGACTATCGTGATCCTCCAGGCACTGGTCTGGATCCCCACCACCGCGATGTTATCGGTGGTGAGTTTTGGGTACTGTATGACTACTAAGTCATGGTCAAAAACGGCTATTGCTGCCTTAACAGTGCCCTCTCCCATCGCAGTGCTTTGGAAGATCCTGACTCCCCCTTGGCTCCTCATATTTCTGGCCCCGCCCACGTACGGCTCCTGAATGAGTGCCACCGCCGCTCCACGTTTCTGCGCCTCTATCATCAACTCATTAGTTGCGAGCCTGTTACGCTGGAGATTCGATTGCATTAAGAGATAGGGAGTTTGTCCAGCAAGGGCGCCTTTAGCAATATGCTACCGAGGCTCTTGCTATTTCATCCCATTTGCAGCGAGTGGGACAGGTCCCACTAAACGCGTTATGTTCCCGCTCTGCCTGGCCCGCTTTGGTGCAGTTTCTGCATTTAGGCGGCACATTCGCCAAGTAATCCGCGCACTCGGCCTTCAGATGCGGTTCGCCACAACAGTGACTGCACAAGTCCGCTGGCTCCTTACAGTGACGCCTTCCGTGTCCATAGCCTAGACATCTCGTGCATTGTACCAAAGGGGATTGGTCCAGGACCCTTGTACCCTTTGTAGGTCAATGTGTAGGCTACCCACCCGCAATGCTCTCTGCCAAATTGTGGGAGACGTACTGATCACTACGTTTGCAGTGTGTGGGTTCCGTGTTCTTCTCCTGTATCTTACTTCGACTCTATCCTCCTCCATGTCAAGGCCCTCGAAAATCCCCTTATTTTGTTTACGTAGCGCCTTCAGAATGTCCTCGTCAGTGTGAATGGCGAGGACACTCCGAAGGGCCAACATTGGGTCTTTGTTTTTCATCTCCTCGACCTGGAGTCCCTTTCCGTCCTTCTCTATTTTCTCCCGCATCTTGTTTCTCTCCTCCTTCGTTTTGAAGCCTAATATTATCTTTCTGTCTTTTGCCTTACGCACCCTCTCCACCCTAATCCAGCCCTCCTTGGCGTCTATGGTTTCTCGAACTCTGTCCAGAACCTGTTCTCCCGTTTCCATTTCGTCCTGTGATGTAATGACGGCAGAGTGTAGGGTCTCCCGTCTGGTTTGTCCCTGGCTCTGCGCCACTACGATTCCTGCGTAGGACGTTCCTTGGGAATTCGCGGTCATTGTATCCCGGAGCAGGCCCAGCTCCCCCGGCTACTTTTCAACAGTTCGATGTGTTGAACCTGTCTTTGCTGAAACTCTTCTTGCCCCTTCTGGTATTCCGTGAGGGCTTTTTTGTGTGATTTAAGGTCTTCCCGGAGTTCCAGCATGACTTTATTATTCGCCGCGAGGAGCTCAAACTGCTCCTGTGCTTTTTGACTTGGTGTATCCGGGTTTTGGGGTTTGTCCCAGGCTTCCGTTTGCTGGTACGCATCAGCGACGGTCTTTAAGGGCTCTGCGACATTCGTCTTCGGGCCTACTTTTACCCCCCTTGGCTCAGCCTCCGCCTCCTTCACTAATTCATAGAGCCGAGTAATTGCTTCTGCGACGTTTTCTTTTATCTCCGTCTTTATGTTTCGGCTGTTGTTCAGGTTTTCTTTTGCCTTTTGGAGGCAGGCTTTGGCTTCCGCAGTGCGATTTGGGTATTTTCTCGCCGGTGGTGTATTTGTGGGTGTTTTGGTGTATGTCTTATTGGTCGCTGAGGCTCCACTGCTATGCGGTATTTGGGTGTTCTTACCTTTTATGGGAGCAGTTTGCTTTTTCGTTTGCGACATCGTGGGTGTGGTGTCCGTGTTCGCATCCTCCCACTTGCTAATACTTGTCCTTACAGTGTTTTTTGTAGGGGACTTTTGGGGCGATGTGCTTTCATCCGTCTGGCGTTTGACCGGAGTCCTCATTCCGAACATTTTTAGCACTTCCCCGTATAAGGGAGCTGGTCTGTTAAACGCACGCGATAAGTTTGTAAAAGTTTATAATTGTCTATCGCTTGCGCTTGTCAAGGGTAGTACACAGAGCAATATTTTACTTTCAATTTAATCAAATAGGTTTTAGTGTATAGAGTGTTGTACATAAATGTGAGTCGCAGACTCAGTCTTATTCTAACTTAATATTCTAGTATAGTTTCCCAAAAGGGGAAACTATAGTCATTAACCTAATGGTAATACAAGTAACAACTATCCTAGCCGTAGCGTACTATTTATTGTAGTCAATAGTCAAACAAATTAAGGCTAAGGTTGGTGGCAGTGTGCACTGCTAGTCTCAACTAAGTTCAGATAACTTTTTAGTCACTGACTCTGTTTTGATCCTGAGATCTATTTTTAAATTGAACAATATTAAGCAGGAGTCACAGACTCTGTCCTCTTACAAACTAATTAGAAAGAATAAAGTAAGTTGTAGGTTTTTCGACTCTACTATTTTTCCTGCTCTACATAGAGCTGAATCATTTCAGTCAAATTGTAGACCTCCTCGAGCCCAATCCAACGGTATGTCGCACGACTCCGTACGCGTCCCGGTTTCGGAGATATTGTCAATCGTAGTTTTTACCGGTTTTTACCGGTAAAGCGTATATCTCCGGTCTCCGACGCGCTAGGAGCCGGTGCGACGGCTCTCCGGAATCGTCTCGATGAGCTCTACAATCTGAGCAGGTCAAAGAGAAAATCCGGGTCTATAAAAAATCGGGGTAAAGTTAACCCCGGATCCGGAATTTATTCCGGCGTTCACTGAGAGCTCTCCAGGCTCGAGTCTTTTCAAGAAACCGCAGGTCTCTACGTGCCTCCGTTCAGGAGATATCCGCAGTCAAAGTTTTCCAATATGGCGGACCAACTGTCAAACTCGAACTTTGACTCAGTGGCTTGGATGAGACTAGGTGGAGTAACCTGCCCCATATCCGCCCTCGTGGGCTTCTCCCTCGGCTGCTTCCGTTCGACGCGGGTGGGCTGTAGCGCCATCACCGTCGCCTTACCTTTCGCCGTTGTCTCCCTTTCCCCTTGTGTAGTTCCCGAATTCCCGGGAGCTCTCCCGGCAATTCCACGGATTGTTTTAGCAATTGCGGAGAGAATAGAGGCTTTTTCTCTTCTAAAAAAAAAAAAAAAACTAGTTGTAATTAATTTTAAGAACACTATATTGTAAAACTGTTGTGTCTTACGCGGAGCGCACAGTTAAACTAAAATAAAAAAAAAGTATATACTAAAATCATCAAGGTACGGACCACGAGTCCGTAGATGAAAAATATGTTTAAAAGAAAAAAAAATACCACTTTCATCAATCTTTCAACCCGAAATTATGCTGCAAGTGACTGGGAAGTGTGAAATAGTTATAATCATGATTTTGTTTATAAAATATCACCTTTAATGTACTCTACCTACCTCATCTGAGAGCATAGGCATGATTGTATGTATGTATGTTAATGTGTTAATATGTAAGTTATCAGTTAGTGTACGTATTAAATAATATAGCAGCCAATAAGCCCCGGTCGCCTTGGAGTCAATCTTTAAGTAGCTTTAACCTATAATTTCACTATAAATCAAGTTATTAATACTACTTACAGAACTTTAGGTCCGAAAGCACCTTTGAGCTTCCAATCCGTGACCTCGTCCATTGACGAATTAATAGCTTTGAAGTTTATTATTAATTGACATTGAAAGGCCAGTCCAGTGTTGAATTTCTAATCCAGAGCAAATATCTACCGATTTCAGCTACTTCACTTTGTCTAAGAAAATTCACCGAAAATTGCTCAGATAGTTTGACACTTGAGTCTACCAAGCTTTTATTGTTCTATTATTTAGTTTTATTATTCTATTGGCTAATTAATAATTAATTAATTGATCATTCATTCTTTTAATCAAAGGCGGGCGAGCCCAAAATAGATAAGCGGAAATAATGATTTGTGTACGCTAACTACCACATTTGGGAATACCTACAGGAATGATGCACCAGGAAAGAAAATATTCTAAAAACGTGAGAACCGCTTCTAAAACAGATTTGTTTAGGTACTTCAGAGTTTCAGCTGTTAAAACTTTTAAAATAATTTCATACTATTTGAAATTTACTTTTTTTACGTAGGGTGTCGGCACCAGTTATGGACGGTTTAAGTTGACAAGCACCAGTGATGGACACTTCATTCATAATTTAAAGACCATAGAGTTGTGAATTGATTGTTGTAAAACAAATGACTTTTCCTTAGTGGGTAGTAAATAAGAGTCATTGTCCATTACTGGTTCTATGTCCATTACTGGTGCGGTCACCCTAGGTGTTAAATTTCGCTGTTTTACAGCAAAGCGAATTGTGTCAAGTAACACGCTCCGGGGTGAATATCCCAGGCACATTTTTGACACGGCGGAGTAGTTATTGCCGCTGTTAACTGTTATTTACGTCTTATTGTAATTTTTATACTATAGCTGACATATCCCCCTATCTGTTACACAATATAAAACATTGACATGCCTTTTAATCTGGAAGAAAAAAAATGTTAAAGCTTTGATTTCCAATTTTGGTGGGCTGTCCGGAATCCATTTTTACTACAATATCATTAATTTGCTAAGAAACCCATGTGTAACACAAAATAACTTTAACCGTGGCATATTCTTAATTATTTAATGAACATTATAAATAAATATCACCGTTGTGAGTTCGGTTATTGTGCCCAAAATCATACTTTAAACAAACGTCCGAGCGCGCGATCAAATTTTGGTGGACAAAGTTCGACTCGTTCTAATTCGCTTCTAAACGGCCCAGGAAGTATTAGCTTAACCTTCCGCGTACCTGCCAGTTACACTGCATTGACTGACGGTGAAAGCGGTCTGTGTTTGTCACTGCGTTTCCGTTAATCACGTAAAAACCCAATTTTGGTGCAAAGGGCGTCAAAAATTTACCAATTTTGGTGACTTTTGAAAAAAATGAAAGGTGTTTAATTGCAACGTGTCTTTTAATCCTAATTTGAGTGGTTTAGGGTTCTTTTTAACGGAAGTAGCCTGAATTTGTTATAAATGTAACAAGTTTTTTTTAGACATTTTTTTTATACCCGTTCCAATTTTGGTGGTCAAATTTTGGTGCTTGTTTCGAGCGATCAAAATTGGGAAACGCTACGAAAGGTGTAAAAATAGGCGTATTAATCATTTTTATTCGACAGTAATTTTAAGCGCAGAATTAAGAAGCAAAGAGAGAGAAAGATATCATATAAAAATAAAGGGAAAAAATTGCCACCAAAATTTTAAAACTGCCACCAAAATTGGCAAAAAACTACACTTGTTGAAATTCACCCTCCGAATGTTTTGTGAAGTTTTTTTTTACACCAGCCCACATTTTTCTGTAGTGTTTTAAAATAATTTTCAAGTGCTGTTTTTTTCATGCAAGTTTGTGTTGTGCGGCCTGGAAAAACAGCCGGGGAAATATATTTTGTTGTTGTTGATTTCCTAGGTAGAAAATAGTCACATTTATAACCAATCGAAATTCTCTCTTTGTTTTGGAACAAAAAACGGATGGAAACAACGAATGTGTTCCCAAATAGGGTAAGCAGAGCACATGAAACGTGACATAGACAAAACCATGATTGTGACTATATCACGCTTCGCAGTCACTTCTAGCATAGTTTTAGGTTTGCAAAGATGGAAGAGGTAGAATAGTGACAGGTTGCTAACCTGTCGCCTAAAACATACCTGAACCTATTTCCTTAGTCGCGTCTTACGACATCCATGGAAGAAATGGACAGGTGTTATTCTATCCCGACACCACACTGCAACCGACAAGCATGGAGAGATTAATGAATATAGATGAAGCAAAACAGGTATCTCAGGATCGTAACAACTGGAACAAAGTTGTCTTTGCCCAACCATGTGGGAAAGAAGCGTGACGGTATGTTAGTATGTATGTGTGTGGCAGTAAATTGATGTTGCTGTGCCGGGGTTGCCAGACCAAAGAAGCCACAAGCTAAGGTCAATCGCACGGATCGAAGTTTCCTCTGAATCGACATTTACTTTACAAAGTTCAAAGTTAATTTTATGTAAGTAATATTGCTACTTAATCTTAAAATTAATACGATAAACGTGAATGTTCGGAATGGCAGGAGTTTGGACATTGTTTAGGGAGTGTAACTAAAATAGTATTTTTCGTATTTAGATGTAAGTTTTGGGTGTGTTTCAGAACCACAATTAAGCTAATCGTTTCTACGATGAATAGATTTATAACTTGGAAATAAACACTCTACACGCGAGTAAGTCATTTTTTATTAAGAAACAAGCGAGTTAAAGTAACTTACGAGACTTATTTTATACTCAATGTGGTTAAATCGAACCTAATCGAAATAATTATCTAACGTTTTATGATTCGGTTATATCGGTATAAAGCGAACATTCCCTCGGGAACATAAATTTTTTCCGGGATAAAAAGTACCCTATTATTTAATCCGGACTTCTAACTATACGTCTGCAAAATTTAAAAGCGATCGGTTCAGTAGTTACGGCTTGAAAGCGGAACAAACAAACAAACAAACAAAGGATTTTTACACTGTTGTTCACCTTAAGTAATATCCTGCTTCAGTTTATTCTTAACCACAGTCGCTGTAACGACCATAATACGACCATAATCCCGCTTCAAGATAAATGCTCTACATATTATTATCTCTCAACGTTAGGGTCGTGCACATATTATTTACCACTTTATCCGCGTCGATATCTATGTTCCTGACAACATAAAGCCGGTCGTCCATTCTGCCGTCCTCTAGCTAAAAAAGGGTTAAGCCACATTTGGTCAGTTTTGAGTTAATGATGCCAAATTACATAGCGCGAAATTCTC
>BHDV01069870.1:0-24913 GCA_005406045.1 Adoxophyes honmai | reverse complement strand
GACATCAATCCGCACCTTTTTTGACGATATCTCGAAATCGACTTGTTGGGCTTAACCCTTTTTTAGCTTGAGGACGGCAGCATTGCCGCTTTGGGATGCATCTAACATTCATGAGCCACTCTATAACAGCAACGGAAGTTAATGGAAGCGTCTGGAAGGACCTTCCAGTATTCATAGCCAGCTGCACGTCAAATTATGTTACGGCGACTCAAAGGTAGCTACCAAGATCAGGTGGTAAAGTCAGGAACAAATTGATATATTCGAACCTATTTTTATTTTATTACTAGCTTTTGCCCGCAGGTTCGCTCGTGTTAAGAAATATTTTGGGAAATAGGGGGGATGCAAAGAGACAAAAAGTAGCCTATGTCACTCTCCGTCCTTTTAACTATCTCCACCCAAAAAGTCACGTCAATCCGTCGCCCCGTTTAGCCGTGAAAGACGGACAAACACACAAACAAACGAACACACTTTCCCATTTATAATATTAGTATGGATATGGATTATTCACATTTACTTTGTTGATTGTAACCGCGACCATCGCTCTGCTCTCACAACCCATCAAACGTTTAAATGTCGAGCTAAACTAGATACAAGGCGTGAGTTACCCATATATTTCACTATGAGTGTGTCTAACGACAGTTTCATGTTCCAAGACAGTACTTTCTTTTGGACATACATTACACACAAAATCACTCAAATTCCTAAAGTGAGCAGAGCACACAAAACGTGACGTAGAAAATATCTTGACTATTTCGCATTTCGCAGTCACGTTCAGCACAATTTTAGTTTTAATCCTTACTATCCTTACTAATATTATAAGTCAGAAAGTGAGTTTGTTTGTTTGTTTGTTTGTTTGTTTGTTCCGCTTTCACGCCGTAACTACTGAACCGATTGCTTTGAAATTTTGCAGACATAAAGATAAAAGTCCGGATTAAATAATAGGGTACTTTTTATCCCGGAAAAAATTGATGTTCCCGAGGGAAAACAAAAATATAGTTTGCTTGATAGATCGATATCAATCGATGATAGATCGATATCGATCGATATCAATCGATGATAGATCGATATCGATCGATGAACGATCGATAGATGATAGATCGATGGCGCTGTGTGTCGTTTGAAACGAGAAGTTTTCTTATAGTTGTGCTTTATACCGCAATATAACCGAGTTCCACGCGGGCGAAGCCGCGGGCGGAAAGCTAGTAACAAATAAAAGAGACACATAATTGTGACAGGTTATGAGTCGTCTTAAGCATACCTGAACCTATTTCCTCAGTCGCCTCTTACAACATCCACGAAAGAAATGTAAAGATTTTACTCTAACCCGACACAGGAACGTTCTCATAAAAACAAAGCGCAATATCAATATCGCAGGTAGCCTATATCACGTTGAACGCGCGAGCGATACAGTATGTTATTTTTATCGCAAAAGAAAACGGAAGGAAATATATTCGCCGCTTAGCGCGAGCCCAGCTGTCGCCAGAACGGATTTACATAAGCGGAATTTTGACAAATCACTTTTCAAATCCCACTCGAGAACGCGGCAATGCCTATTCGAGTATTTTAGGGATGCGCCGGGAGCGGAGTTTCTTTTGTGAACACGCTGTAGACGGGAAGAAAGGATTTAATAACTGAGTAACGTGAAATGGAATTGATAACTTGTTTTAAATGTTTTAAATTAGGCGTGCTGTAGACGACAGGCTAGCAACCTGTCACTATTATACTACCTCTTCCGTCTGTTGTTAAACATAAAATTATGGTAAAAGTGTCTGCGAAGCATGAAATAGTCATAATCAAGTTTGGTCTATGTTACATTTCGAGTCCTCTGCCTACCCCATTTGGGGACACAGGCGTGCTTGTATGTATGTATGTACGTATTTAAATTACCGATGTGTGCGCCTGGTGCAAGTTTGATCGCGATTGTGCGTATCTGTGACGATGGAAATGAATATAAGTGCACTCTTTATTTGTGCGATCGAGACTGCGGCGCATAAAAAGTCTGCGTAGATTAGGGACAGCGCAGAGGACAGCCTTTTTGTGCGATCAAGACTGCGGCGCCCAAAAAGTCTGCGTGAATTGTATGCATTTTGCGCCTTACTTTTTGCGCGTCGTGTGCTTTACTGCATATAATTCCATAGGTTCTATTTTCACAGACTAAAAAGTCCGTCGCGGATAGTCTGTCGTCTTCGCAGGGCTTTTAAGTGATAGGTTGTGAAAAGAAGTGTGATAAAATTGTATGAGTAATTTTATATTCAATGACTGTCAGGTATTACAGATGGATGAATATAGGTAAAACCCGTGTGGTGCCGGGTTAGAATAGCACCTCCCCCTTCCCGTGCGTGTCGTAAGAGTCGACTGTGGGGAGGGGTTAGTGTATTGTGGGCGATGGGCCAGCAACCTGTCACCGCAGTATCACGTTTGATCATCTGGTTGCCCTGAAATCGCTAAACGTGGCTCTGGATTTTTGAATTCATGTGCTCTGCCTACCCCTCTCGGGAATACAGGCGTGAGAATATGTATGTATGTATGTATGAATATAAAGCTCCATACACACTGACAGCAGAATCAAGGCTGCGTTGTGGCGTGACGGCAATAGTTTTGGTTTTTGAAATGAAAACTTTATTCACATAACATTTGGTGTTTCATTATTCGACGCTTCACCCTAATCGATATCGAATGAAAGATAACGCATGTCCTAGATCAGTGCCCTGTGCGTTCTCTTTCGTATGCTTTTGAACATTACAACAGAACTGACGCCACTCCTCCGCGCCGCGCAACCCTGCTACCGCTGACGGTGCCTTTGGAGCTATAGTCAAAAAATAAAACAACATACATACATACATATTCTCACGCCTGTATTCCCAAGAGGGGTAGGCAGAGCACGTGAATTCAAAAATCCAGTGCCACGATTAGTAATTTCAGGGTAACCAGATGGTTAAACGTGATGTTGCAGTGACAGGTTGCTAACCCATCGCCCACTATACATATACGACACCCACGGGAAGAAAGGGGGAGGTGCTATTCTAACCCGGCACCACACGGGTTAAAAATAAAACAAATCAGTCATTAAATATAAAATTATACTATTTCATCGCGCTCCTTTTAACCAAACACATAAAAAGAGTGCACTTATACTCATTTCCATCGTCTACGAGCGATCTGCATAGTCCGGACAAACAACCGCCTCGGAACTGCAGTTCTCCTTCTATTTAATTTAGTTGCAGTCTTTGTGTTCCTTGGAGTCGGCAGCTAACTTTTATTTGGCTAGTTTTAAAGGAATTAGGATGTCGGCGAGTGCAATGGACTCGCAGCAAAAGTTTCTTGCTAATGTCTGGAATGTAATTCTGAAAGTACTGAAACGTTTTCTTCGATAAATTTGGTCCTTTATTTAGTTAAAACTAGCTTTTGCTCGGCTTTAATACGCGCAAGATTAGTGTTTCGAGTAGCTTATGTATTGTTTTTAAGTGCGAGCCATTGTTTCATGAAATTTTCTATGACAAAACTTCCACATAATATCTGCATATTCATTCCATACAAATAATCGTGTGATTGGGGATTTCATGGAAGAAGGAATGTCGTTACAGGCTGCTAAAGAAATATGTAAAATCATGATTTATTTGACAGGCTAACAACCTGCAATTTTTATAACTTTAGACCTAAAATTGCGCAACGATACGAGAACTAGGTAGTGAGCAACCTGTCACTATTATACCTCTTCCTTCAACTTTGGACCTGATTACGCTAAGATACGAGAAACAGTCATAGTTTGTTCTATGTATCTAACGTTTACCCCTGACCTCGTTTAGGGATACAGGCCTGGTCTTTATCAGTGCACGACTTTCTAATGAAAATAAAGTTTTATCTTACGTATAACTTGACCTTTCCATTCAACACACTCGCCATCAGTGAATACGTAAATACTCACATACATACAGTCACGCCTCTTTCCCACAGGGGCAGGCAGAGACCAATTTGTTCCACTTGCTACGATTCTGACATGCTTCTTTTGCTTCATCCACATTAGACTAACTCTTCATACATGCTCGTCGATTTCGGGTACTCTTGACCTGACCTGTTTCTAAAAGGTCCGTCAAGGTCTTCCCCTCCCAACACACCGATTCACACTACGTAAATAACCATTTCTATTTCACGTCTGCTCCGGCAAAATACGTTACAGAGCTTAAAACGTTCCCCTACAAGGTTAGTAATCTTGTTGTAAAGCACACACATTACGGGAATGCATCCCAAACATGCCTCAACGTTGAAAACGGAGGCAAGCTAATTCACAAAGTCTTTGAAAATAGCTAGGCAAAGCTGAAAAGAGAAAAGGGTAAGAGTGGGTATAAAGCAAACAAAATTCTGTATACTCTCTCGTAACATCTCGCTACCAATGTAGTAGTAATGTTACGCGCCTAAAGATTGATTTAACCAAACGAAAATAAAAATGTTGGAATACGTCGAGCTTACTTGCTCTTTTACATGCATACATTCATACAATCACGCTATGTTTCCAATTGGGGTAGGCAGAGCACACGAAACGTGACATAGACAAAACCATGATTATGGCTATTTCATGCTTCGCAGCCACTTCTAGCGTAATTTAAGGTTTGAACACAGATGAAAGAGGTATGTATAATAGCGACAGGTTGCTAGCCTGTGTCCTAAAGCTTCCTCCTTAACCAATTTCCTTAGTCGCCTTTTACGACATCCACGGAAGAAATGGACTAGTGATGTAACGAATGTGTGTTTTTGAACATTCGCGAATGCGAATGCGAATGCGAATATCTGATATCGACATTCGCGAATGCGAATGCGAATGCGAATATTCAGTTTGTGTTCAAATTTGGCGCCATTTGTATGGTTTGGTAGCAGTCTCGTACTGAACGAGATGCGTTCCGTTCTAGGCGCATTCCGAATCAGACAAGCCAATACTTGTCGCAGTTTTTAGGGTTCCGTAGTCCACAAGGTATGGACTAACCCCAACATGTGGTATATCGTTAAAAAGGTCTTTTGAAATGCAACAAAAACTACCTTGAAGCTATGTAGATCAAAACCCCCAGTCTTGAAATAATCTAAAACAAAGTTAAAATTTGAGATGTCCCCCCACCGTAACTTTTAAAATATTACTAAAATCATTCTGAAAAAAATATGGTGCCTTAAAGTAAAGTACATTCAATAAAAACTATAGCGGACTCAGCATCATTGATAGTTATTTTTAAACAACTCGACCAACTTATGTAGTTACAGCCGTCCGAACAAAATGTATGGAGTCAACCGCAAAATGAAATTTAGCTAGTTACGGAACCCTATTATGTGCGTGCCCGACAAGCTCTTGCCCGGTTTTTTTTTTAAAGTAGTTACACTTTATTTAACTCCTTAAAAGGTTATAAACGAATGGATTTTGATTTTATTATTTTCAAATAGTTGTTTTCTAATAAGTACTCATATTCGCAAAACATTCGCAAAAAAATTTGCGAACGCGAATGCAAATGCGAATATCCAAAAAATTGCGAATATTCGCGAATGCGAATGCGAATGCGAATATTCGTTACATCACTAAAATGGACAGGTGTTATTCTACGCCACCACCCGGGGTTCTTTGATTCCGCTGAGTAAAATCACCCTCCGGCTTGTGATTTGGCTTTTCTCTTAACAAAAGCACCGGCACAGCAAAATAGTTCAAAAACACTCGTTTATTGTAACTTACATAATGTTTCAAAGGGCGTTTCCCCTCACAAGAAAAGGAATGGCATTAGAGCCATTGGATTTACATTATAGCAATTGCTGACACAAAGCAAATAAAAATAGTTGTGCAAACTCAAATAGCCATGTATGAAGGTAACCCGATTTCAATTTCAGCTGACCCGCGGTCCTAGCGCCACTTTATTTTTCCTTTGCCGGCCCTTCGTGGCGCAAGTCATGTAAACAAGGTAATAGCCTCCCGAATTATAATGTTGAGTTTGAATTGTTAAAACGGAGTTAATTTCGTTGTTTTGTCTTGTAACGTTTTGGGTCGGATTTGAAATAACGCCGCTGTGGATGTTGTAAGTATTAAGGAAAGAAGTTGAGGTACATCCTGAGGGTAGATCTTAGGCAATATGTCAGCGATATGTCACTATTCCAGATATAGGTACGTATGTACATCACCCTCCTTTTCCCAAATGGGGTAGGCAAAGCACACGAAACGTTACATAGTGAAAACCATGACTATTTCACGTTTCGTGGCCACTTTTAGCATGAAGTTGTCGGACAATAGGCTAGACCGAAATGTTAAATGGATCATTCGACACTTAAACCACTATTATTTCCTTCTATTCGCAATTCCGCACAATCTTTAAAGACAACTGTGAAGAATATTGGACAGAATCGCGAATAGCAAGAAACATAATTGCACATTCATCCTACTCGGCAAATATTACTGCAACTTGCAATAGATTCAGATAATACTGAAAATACAGCGTAAAAAATGAAACTTTCAATTGTTATGTTTACGACGTTCTTGTATAAAAAACGCGATACAAACAAAACCTTATAATATTTTAAACTCTCGCGCTTTGTACACATTTTAAACTGATATGAAACACGGGTCTCAACGCGATATGATTATTTACCTTTATTACTCCGACGTTTCGACACGGGTTGCCACTCCGAGACCACGGCCGGTGCAACCCGTGTCGAAACGTCGGAGTAATAAAGGTAAATAATCATATCGCGTTGAGACCCGTGTTTCATATCAGTTTAAAACAAAACCTTTTCACTTTTCATGCTTAAGGGAGACGTTCGTCTTTCTAATTCTAAGTTTTCTAAGTTGATCTGTACTTGAATTTTCTGTATGTTTTGTAGAAGATATACTAACACAATACAACATCGCGTTTGCGCTTAAAAACTCCAAACCGCTGTAATCTCCTATCTTCTACCAGCTAGCGGAGTGTGAAATAAGAATTTATTATTGGTCCCGCCGAGCCCTCAGCTGCGCGCTATTGGTTTACTGGGCAACGGACACTCCGGCCCTGCTGATACTACTTGGCTCACCCTTTTACCTTTAAAGGCTTTATATTTTGATTTCGTAGGTTTTGACATAAATAGTGACTTTTTGGTTCTAAGGGTCCATTCTACCGAGCGAGAATGAATTTAGTTTCAAAATATCACTCTTACTTACTTTGTTTCGTATGAAATATTTTGTAATCTTTTATTGTGCCAAAAACACAGAATTCTAAAAATACAAACGAGATAGTGAAGTACAAGAGTGGATTTATCTCTTGAGAGATCTCTTGCAGCGAATGTGTGAGAGAGAGAGGCGAAACTTTAATTATTATTTTCATTGACAAAAAGACACCTTTACTAGAGCTTTTAGTGTTTAGGAGCCATTTACATTCGCCTATCGATTGTCGTGACTCGTGACACTCACTGTATTAATCGAATAAGTTTTCTATTCGCTATAAAAATATACCCTAATTTGGATTGGAACCTGTGGCTTCATGCTTCAAAGTCTAATCATCTAACAACCAGGAACTCCGTCGTCACGCGTCAAAGTACGCACCATTGCCTTAGTTCCATAATTATTGCACATTATTTTCTCATTTTTAGTTCACCTTGTTACTTTACTGCTCAGTATGAGCCTCATTTTTACATGATAATCTACTTTTGATGGCAACTGCAGAAAAGACCATTGAAATACTCGTTAGTGAATACCAGTTTCGTATTTTGTACAATCTTGGCTGGAAACCTCGAAAGGTTTGCCAACTTTCTAAGAACAGTTTTCAAAACGTTGTTGTTTCAAACGAATCTTTCTGAACAAGTGTAAAAGATTTAAAGATTTTTTATTGCCAGAAAACCAGACAAAGAATATAGTTGCCTACCCCATTTAGGAAAACAAACGTGATGCATGTTATGTATGTACAGAGTGGACATCCATAAGAATGAGGACTTGTATTTACTTGCAAAGGTACAATTTGACAACTTTCTGCAAGCAATAGCAGCAGCCGGCTCAACACAGCAAGGCGCGAGTAGAGTTGCGCAAGAAATCCTTCCGTCACTGTCTATCCATGTAGACGAAAAATAACAGATAGTCTACCCCGCAATCGTGTCGTTTTGCACGTATCGCTGTGCTAAGCCTAAATAATTCAAGTTGACTGCAGACGGCAGCCGCAAACGTCATCTTAGAGAGACTGCATGTTCTGAATGGTCCTCAAATTGTTCTGCCACCTCGTTCACGTCCCTTACTGGTTGTCCCAATGATCTGCACGGTGTCGCATAGAAATGACTATAAGTATAAGTATTTTATGTTACACAGCCACTTTGAGCACAATTTTAGGTTCAAACTCAGATGAAAGAGGTGTAAGTTGCTCGCGTAAGCATACCCTATTATTATACATTAGTCGCCTCTTACAACGTAAAAGAAGACACAAAGAGTCAGCTTAAATCTCTCATTATCAGTGATCTTGTTTACCTACTAAAGTTTAAGTTTAATACTTGCCAAAACCCACTTACCCACCATAATTGTTTCGAAGCCTAACGCTACTCCTGAACACATTCGGCTGCAAGTTTTCCAAACAAAGTGAAACAAGGGAACTCCAACTCTTCGGCAAACACGCGATAGCGGCTGAATTATTAACATAAGCAGCGCACGTCATGATATATTTACATTAGACGGATGTCACACCGATATATCCCGTTGTGGCGGGTGGAGTTCACCGCAATCACTGAACGACCAGTCACCAATAACTAATCACCAATCACACTGCACTATGCGTGGTGTATGGATTGGTTGTTCCACGACCACGGAAACCAGGTAAGGTATATCCCATCAAAAACATTCTGTAAAAAAACTAGCCAAGTCTCGATGGAGCTGCTTGTTTATCTCTAAAAAGTAATGAAATCTAGAAAAAGTCGTGCCAAGTCTAAGGTTCCTTACCGCGATTTCTTTATTATTATAGTTAATGTTTTGTGACTTGGCCGTTGAACACTATTTATAAACCAATTACCAATACCAGTATGGGCTATTATTTTGATTAACAAACAAAGGTAGTTACAACAAAATTGACTTGTGCCCACTAACGTGTAAAGAATGTTCAACGGCCAAGTCACATAACATTAACTATAATAATAAAGGAATCGCGGTAAGGAACCTTAGACTTGGCACGACTTTTTCTAGATTTCATTCCTTTTTAGAGATAAACAAGCAGCTCCATCGAGACTTGGCTAGTTTTTTTACAGAATGTTTTTGATGGGATTTCACTTCTTTTTGTAGAAACGTGGGGATCTTAATTTATTTTACTAGATTTTATTTTAAACATTTTTATAGGAATGTTTTTTTATTAGTTATTACAAATCTATCTTTTAATTTTTTCCGGTTCTGATTCGTGTAAAGTAGGAACAGTTCTTCGTAAATCCCGTTCGCGTTCCTTAAATTAGAAGATGTGTCGATTTTTTTATGTACCAGACCAGCTGAGGTTTCTTCATAAGATAGGTACTTCAGACCTTCGATTTTTGACATCAAACTAAGCGACCCACTAAGTTGAATATTTTTTGTAAAGGTGGTATGTCGATTTCTATAGTAGTTTGGTTGGGCTCTAGTGTTTTCTAATCAAGGACACCAGGTACTCCAGATCTTCGATTATCCCGGTTTTTTATATTTTTCCCGTTATGTAGTCATTAATCCCTAACTCTGTACCAAATTTCAGCTCTCTGAGTTTATGGGAAGTACTAGTTCTATTTTGATGATCATGAGTGAGTGAGTGAGTGAGTGAGTGAGTGTCGAAAATGCGAAACTTTGCTTTAGTATAACTTCGGAACTAAATTATGTACAGACTTGAAATTTTGGATTTTAAGTGTGTGCTTATAGTTTACTAGATGACGAAAATTTCAGCGTCCTGGTATTATCCAAAGGTTCTCAAATAGGGGCCTGAAAATGCGGCGAAATGGTTCCAGTAAAGGATGGTACGGCAGTGTTTGCTTCGCGCTCGACTTGGTGGGGGCACTGCCGTGCCCCCAGATTTTGTGCAGCCTACAGTCGCGTTTTCACCTAGTGTTCAGTACGTCTAGTGTGTTCATTTCGATGGTGCAGTCGTTAACGAATTCGTTTGCGAGTTGTCGCGGAATGTATGGAGACTTGTCGACCGTGGCAGTTGTGCAAAAGTTCCGCTGGCGGCGCTGTTTCGCTTCCCATACAATTTTGCGATAACTCGCAAACGAATTCGTTAACGACTGCACCATCGAAATGAACACACTAGACGTACTGAATAGTTCTGAACGAGCATTCGTTCGTTCGTGCGGTATATGAAAACGCTCAACCGTTCGAATGTGTTCGTTCAGCGTTTTTTCATTTAAGTGAAAACAGATGTTGTCTGTTTTGAGCGAACATTAGCCGAACAGCGAACAACGAACTAGGTGAAAACGCGGCTTAACAACCTGTCGCTATGTTAAGAGTTACTAACTTGAAACAAAAAAATATGCTAAAAATAGGTAGAAATGAAACTAAATGTCTTCATCGATACACATAGATAGTACTACATCGACATAGATAGTATTACAATATTTGCGTGTCAAACTCTAACTTGCGAGTTTGGAGTGTAAATCAATAGAGGATCCTCTTGACATCACCCCGTTTTCAAGTGTAGTGCGACCAGCAAACAAAGCTATGGTGAAGGTCGTTGAAAAACTTTCAATTTGTGGGCCGAGGTCCGTTTTGGTTACGACTAGTGTATCAACGAAGATAATCGAGTAATGATCATTACTTCTGGTATTTTTGATATGCAATGACAACGTAATAGTTAGGTATTCATGTAACTGCTGCATAGTAAAATTTTCGACGATCGCATATACCTACAATAAATAAATTCATCTAACTAAATAAAGATAGCATTTATTTTATAAGACATTATAAAGAGCGGCTACAATGACGGCAATACGAAATTTTACAAACATTTGGGTAGTTGACTAAAAAACTATTTAGTCCGTCAGACAGATACGTAACCAAAAACTATTATACACATCCGTACCAATATATAAATGTGAAAGTGTGTTTGTTTGTTTGTCCGTCTTTCACGGCTAAACGGAGCGATGGATTGACGTGTTTTTTAGGTAGAGATAGTTTAGGGCATGGAGAGTGACATAGGCTACATTTTGTCTCTTCAAAACCCTCCATTTACCTAAAGTGAGGAGTGGAAGTTTTTAATATAGAAAGCTATAAATTGGTATGTGTGCTATCTCTTCTGTGATACCCCGAATTTAACGCGAGCGGAGCTGCGGGCAAAAGCTAGTGTTTTATATTTATTTAACAAACAAGAGATGACGAGGATACAGTGCTCTGAAGTTTCGAGTGACGTCACTACATGGTACAATTTTTACCACGGCTTGGCGTCACATGTCCCCATTCCGTAAGTGAGGTGATGTATACCTTTGTCGTTATTTAATTATTTGATAAACCAAAAAAATCGTGTCTCATATTTTTCCATGATGCAACTAACGGACTAATTAGAATAAAATTTATATTTTTATTTAACCCAGTACATAAGCCTATTGAGCATCGGCGTCACAGGCTCGCACAACAAACTCGGCAACTCGCAACACTCGGCAACACTCGCAAAACAACAGGCTCGGTCAACAGCGCCGGTTCCAAATTTAAAATACTTTTTTGTTGGAATCATCATATTCAAATGTTTCTTTGAATGTAATTGTAGCAAACATAATGCAAACATATGAAAAGCAACAAAGTGAGCGACTCGGCTCGCTGTTGCTAACCTACACAATGGGAAGTTTACACGGTTTTCATTGGCCGCTGTTACTGATACAATGTAAACTTTATAATACTACAATAGGATTACAAGTTTCTTATAGGTAATTTGCATAATTCCATTTGGACATAAAATATAGTAAGAGTAGGGAGGTTACGATTTGGACATATCTTGATAAAAATGTTACTATCAGCATGGTTTGAATGATGATACAAAAAATCTGCATACATACGTTACGCCTGTATTCCCAAATGGAGTAAAGTGGCTCTACTTGAACGAAATGCTACATAGACAAAAACAATGACTATTTTACGTTTTGTGGCCAGTGTGTTAGGTTTTGAGTTGGCTGGTACAGTGGCAGGTCTGTCGCCTAAAATATAATCTTAACTATTTCCTTAGTCGACTCTCAACCACGGATGAAATGACTCTTTGTTTTTCTAAACCCAAGCCACATGGTAACAAAAAAATCGAATAATATTTAAATTTACTTCCACACAGCGTAGTATCCATATAAAATAAATGAAGCTACCAAATATCGATTCAACTCTATCTGCTCACGATTTGGGTTTTCAGCTCAAGAACATTTAAAAATAAAAAATAAAACAAGTGCTTGCAATTCCACATTCAAACAAATCATATTTTCATACAGTCAACTTTACCCAAATATCCCTGATGCAAAATAGAAACGCGTTTCAGCGCGCAAAGCGGTGATACTTAGCTTTCTCACCGATTCCTAGCAACCAAACCAAAACCTTCAACATGTAGTCTAAAGAGTTTATATTCGAGTGTTTTATTGACGCGAGTTAGAACCTTGTTTTAGTGAGGGGGTGGGGGATTAGACTCGCAAATCGCGCGGCCGTCCGCAGCCCTAAACTTACTTTACGATACGCACGCCACCACATTGCGGCGGAAATCTAGGTATAAAACCCTCTTGTGATTTGTTGAAACTTGTTTCATTAACATCTGATACGAGGTGCTGTGCTGGCTTATTTAATTGGGAACTGTGTTGTGTGGCACGTGGTCACATGAATTTTATTGATCGTCTTTTGTTACCTGCAGCGCAGCGGACGGACTATCCGGATAGTATCATAGCCGTGACGCACTTTTTAGTCTGTGAAGAATGAAAATAGAGCCTCTAAATACAATTATGTGCACGTCCACACACAACTCCCAAAAAAATCTGCCCGTTACTGCATAATTGCATAGGTTCTATGTTCACAGACTAAAAAGTGCGTCACGGATAGTCTGTCGTCTGCGCTGAACCTAAACGTTTGCTTCCTTGCTTTTCACTCCAGTTAATTATACTAAATGCATAATGGCGACCGCAAAAGTGTAAAAAATAGGGTAGTCGGTAGCATTCGCCGAGCGGTAGTCGGGTCAATATCAGATTTCGTCCCGCAATTTCTAATTTGTTTGGCGCAATTTTTTTCTTCAATATAAGCAATAAATGAAATGACATACCTTGTAAACGACTGAATTTCTTATGTACCTAACTATGTTATTGTGCTGAAATTCAGTCGTTTACAAGGTATGTAAAAAAAATGCGCCAAGGAAATTAGAAATTGCGGGACGAAATCTGATATTGACCCAGTCACGGCCTGACTGGGTGACGGCAGTCGGCAGTCGTTGATCGAAGTAGTTTCAAAAACATGCGACAACCACATTAGGTCGACGACTCAGCATGATTGCCGATAAAACACCGTACACATATAAATATCTGATATTTCAGATTCGTGTCATATATTTGTGCAATCTAACTTTGTCAGATTCTGGTGCTGGTGAATGTAGATAATATCACCAACACCGTTGCAACATGATTGGTGAACTTTCGTTAAACTCAAAAGTGTTTCCCGCGCGTCTCATTATGATTATAGACATGCTATATTTGCAAACATGTTTAATTATATCTCATTGATTAGCCCACCTTTAGAGTAAAACCTAAAATATGCCCAAAGTGGTTACAAAACGGATACAGCGACTGTTTTGTCTATTGTTTAATGTATCTTTTTAATATTTCGAGTGCATTGCCGACCCCATTTGGAAAAAAACAGGAATCGATGCAATGCGATGTTTGGTCTACTCGTTGAAAGTAACCAGTGCTAAACTAAATACGCGTGAGGTCATAACAGTTCTATAGCAAAGTTTTACCTTTTTTTGAGGAACTTCATCAGCATTATTAAACAAAAAGTTTAATCTGAAATAACTCCGAGAAGCAAAATGGCGGTGAGTATCGCGTGCGATGAAATATAACGTCGTGAATCATGGCCCGTGTTTAAAGCCAGTAGTTTGTGAGAAATGTTTGCGTCTAGCTATAAAATTGTCCTCAAAAAGAAGAAGTTTGTTTAACTATCGCTCGTAAGTTCTCAATAATATTGCCACGATGAACATATTAAAACAGACAGTTACTTTTCTCGTTTAAAATATAAATTGAACGCGCTTCGAGTAGAGCTGATGACTGTGTTATAAACACTGTTGATGAGTGCTCTCGTATACTGAGCGTTTTATTTTTTAATTAACACACATTCTCAAGTACATAACACTTGTATACTTGTCTTGTAGTTTGTAGATAGACTGAGGCAGAACATCACAGAGACAAAAGTATAACCATTGCACGCCTCGTAGACACTTCTAGTACATTTTTAAGTTTTATGATAAATGTACGAGATGTAAGTGACAGAAGCCTTTAGCGGTATGTGTCTGATGTTCTAATAAACAAATTTTATAAAACAATGAACGAAAAGGAAAAATATGCTAGTCGATGACAAAATTGACGAGCCAATGATGTTAAATTGATATTGAAAATATTCTAAGCTACGATCATCTGATGATTGCTCCTGTTACAAAATTACGTAATATGTACAATACCTACTAGTTTTCTTGTGTAATATATGAGTCAGGCTTATAAAATTAACTGGACATGAATTAAGTAGGGTAGAATTAGTACTAAATATGTTTTTAAACTGGCCAGTAATACTAACCAACACTAGAACTCCAAAATACAACCTCACTTTTCCAGCTTCCCTGCTCCATTTAAATCATTCTAAATCTTATGTTCCAATTAAAAATCGCCAAGCAGACGATCCAGCCTGGATTCCAGACGATCCAAAACGGTGCATCGATTGCAGACAAAACGAGCAACGCTCGTCTGCCGTTTATAAAGCACTAACTGGATTGCACCTTCGCTTCCCATTAGCCCCCTATGAGGACGAACAGGTGTGAAAAGAGTGAGATTTGATTTTCATGGAGAATAAGTGATTCGTGAATGTTTCGCGTGGTAGTTTTGAGGTGATTTGGTTAACCAAAGCTCCTTTTATAGTTCTTGGATGATTGAAAATACAAAGAAGTAACCACAGTTAGCGTTTGGAATGATTACTTTTGAAGAGAAGTATGGACATTGTTACTTATGATATGTTGAATTGAAAACATTGTGCTTGATTGAGATAGAGGCTCATAGATTGTAATGAAGTGTTTCTAAGAGGAATTTCAATGACGATGCTTTAGTAAAATTTTTCATCGTTTCATCTAAACATAATTGTATAATATTCGTACAGTCACGGACTTTAATTCATGAGCCACCATGGAACCAATTCACAGTAAACGTCATAGTTACATCCCATCAGTTATCAAGGGAAATCGTAATAATTTTGTCTTTGAAAAGGTTCTATGGTGGCTCATGAATTTAAGTCCTTGACCGTACGTTAAAATACTCGTTTTAATCCAATGAACATTACACAAAGGTAATTTACAAAATTAATATTTAAAAACCATCTCAAACTAATAGAATTCTACGTACAAACACCGCTTAATAGAATTATCGCGCCCGCATCTCCGCCAGATTTACGATTTCAGAAAAAAACTTAGGTAACTCAAAAAAGATCAAAGCGGAGTTAATGAAAACCTAAAATAAAATCTGCTTAAAATTTCATTAAGCGCTTTTAATTAAAACACGAAACGCGGTTTTATTATTAAAATCCCAGGGTAGTTAATTGGCGATTTAACTAAAATAGTGCTGTCTGACGTTAGAATTATTCTACCGACCGGGATTGTAATATTGGCGTGATTAAATTTCTTGAGATACGGGCGCAGAAACTGAGCTGAAATTCAAATGTTGCAAATGAAATAATAACGAAACAGACATAAAAGTGAAGACATCTAATTTGTGCCGTTTTGTTCTGCGACGTTCTTTGTGCCCGTTCCTTATTTATGATGGAAGTGTTTTTTGATACTAGCTGGTTCCGTGTGTGTGAATTTCACTTAAAACCCGACAAAGTGATGTTAAGTCAAGCGGTTGAAGTATAACAGACATAATTATGGGAGAGACTTGCATTTACTATGGATCAAAAAGATTTACGACAGGGTAATTTACAAATTATAGGCACTAAAAAAACACAAACTACTATCCCTATTCGCCTCTTAAAACATCCACGGAAGAAAAGGACAGGTGTTATTCTTAACCCGAGTCTACGTGGAAACGGACTTTCCAATGAAGAATGAAATTTAAATTTTCAGGCAGAATTTTAATGTTTCTTCCTTCTTTTCAATCCGCTTGTTTACCTTACACTTTTAGTTAACTAGAATTTCTGGAACATAATCCTTGGATTGTCATAGATTTTTTTCGCTGTAATAATGCACACATAAAAATTACTTACACAAACCCCCAGTATGACAGACCTGACAGCCACCCGTCAACTCACATACGCAATACGACTGTCGAGATCTCGTCTAAAGGTCTAGCTAGGTACTCAACTCTACCCCTTTATTTCTCCATCAACGACGCTGCAGAGAATTATTACGTCAATCCTGTTTAAAATTGTAGATAAAAGTCCCCAAACCATTGTTTAATTAATCTTTAAACCATTCGCTTCCCTTACTTCTAATGCTTCCTAATTCCGCCCATGCATGTAACTTAAGAAAGAGTTAATGAAACTCGGGGAGGGAGCACGCGCCCAGGTGATAATATTCCTCATTACGCGGTGGACCGCATTCAGCAGTGCACGTGACTCGACCCTGGGAGCTGTCACACCACACCGAACGACAGGGCGTAACGAACCCTTCGTTTGTATAGAACGTGTAGTTTTTTAATCTATAGACCCAGATCATTCGGGTAACAAAAGAGGTTTAGCAACTTTCACGTTTGTCCCCGGCTATGTCGGTGTAGGGTAAAACACGAAGCTACAGTTTCCGCGCAGGCACAGAACGCGTTGGGAACTTTATAATTATACTTTAGTGATCGGCAATTAACTTGGTCAGATTATATTATGTGGTAAGGCAAGTTCTCGTGTCAAGGTTTCTGACATAAGCGTTATTTGTCTATGAAAGAAGGTCGCTAAGTATTATTTTGTCAAAATGTTTTGTTTCAAACAAAAAAAACGAACATTTTCCGATGCGCATTTTAAATCGCCAAATTTTGAAAACATTTGTAAGTTAGTTGTTCTTTATTCATTTTAGTAAACAAAATAAATACATAAACTGAACTTAATCATGATTTGGAAAAAGTCAGTAAAAGTCCCTAATGAGCTAGTTTACTTGAAGTTTTTGCAATTCATCAAAAAAATTAAACTTATGCATTTCCAAAAATCAACGTGAGTTTACCGCATTATAGGACGCTCAATCTTCCAAACTTCCCTTGTATTCAAACCCGTGTTGAAAGGCTGCGTGACTTCTCATATTGACTGATACGAGCCCAATAAAGGTAGATTATGGGGCCCTTTATGCCCCGTCCCACTGTTATGGTGCCGGCACTACCTGACACCAACACTGCAGAAAAAGTTGCCCTTTTTCCTTCAAAAATATTACTCGAATTAATGATAATGTGGTGGCCCGTGTGGTGTCGTGTCGGGAATTAGGATTACACTTCTCCATTTATTTCTTTGATTACGGAAATAGGTTAAGACCTTGTTGCCCTGTGTGGTGTCGGGATGAAATAACACTTCTCAATTTATTCCGTGGATGTCATAAGAGGCGACTAAGGAAATAGGTTTAGGTGTGTTTTAGGCGACAGGCCTCGTCTTCCATCTGTTTTGAAACCTAAAATTATGCTAGAAGGCTGCGAAGTGTCCGCTGCCTTCCTCATTAAGAACATATGTATGTAACAAGGGTAGTCCGGCTTGAGCAGTCGCGCGAACAGAGCACGTGCGAACATTCCGTGTTATTTCAATACTTTTACCATTAGCTCACATCGACCATAATCTCGAGCCTGTCAAGAGCCTGTCAAGTTTTGCTCACTCTTTCCGTCTTCATTACGTCACGGTGTGACAATGCGGCAGTGCCACGTAGGAAGCCGTCGGTGAAGTTTGACCGAGCACGAGCATACTTTAGACGCGGCGAAGTGCTTTTTATGATACTGGGTTTATTATACAGAAATATGGTTACTTTATTTTATTCATGTAGTAGATGTATTTCTCAGCGACTGGCGATTCTCCATTGGAAGGTTTAGAGAAGTAAGAAGACGCTTTTGCCCACCAGCGGGATATTTCCCAGCCTAGATATAGGTATTGAAAAGTAAAATAAAAGTAAAAAGTACATACATCTCGCTTACATCCCCAAGTGGGGTAGATAAATCACATAAAACGAAGTGGGACCATGTATGTTATGCGTCTAAAGGAATAGGTTTTTGCATGCTTAGCAGGCTAGAAACCTGTCACCATTCTGTCTTTTTCGTTCGATTTTCAAACCTAACATCGTCCTAAAAGTGGCTATAAAACTTGAAATGCTGTTTTTTTTCAGTAAAACGCTTCATGTAGTCTGCCAACCCCATTTGGGAGCACAGGCGTGATTTTATGGTAAAATCTGATGAGTTTCCAATCGCAACGGTGTAACTAGCACCCTTAAGCCTGTGTGACCTTAATAACTAAGGTCATAGTAACCTTTGTTGTATTCATGCAATTAAATTTGCATAAACACACATATTAATGAGTTCCTTACCCGGTCAGGCCGGATTACGAGTATGCCAAGGAGTTTCAGTTCCATGCTGTTTAAAATTAGATGTTTAAGGCGTCAGGCTAGCAACCTGTCACTATTGTATTGTATTGTATTGTATGACTCTTTATTGTACATAAAACAATTACAAAAAACAAGGAACAGGACAACAACTTAAATGTACAAAGGTGAACTTATCCCCGAGGGGATCTCTGCCAGTTAACCTTCGGGCGATTGACAGGATAAGAGGAAACGAGTAGACATACAAAAAGGAAAGCTATTGAGAATACATAAGTATAACCTAAAACTACTTAAGCTAAACAAGTGAGAATAAGCAAATAAATCCAAATACATAAACATTACATTCTAATACACACAAATAATTATCACTACTATAAACTAATATTTATAATAAATACATACAATAAACAGACAGAACATACAACTACCAAAATTTACGACAAATTGTCAAGCCAGTACTCCCTCAAACGGTTCCTCAAAGTGGCCACAGTTTGCGAGCGTCGAATGTCGACCGGTAACTGATTCCATAGTTTGACCGCATGCACGGAAAAGGAGTTGGAGTAGGATTTGGATTTGGAGATAGGGAAGGCTAGGGAAAGATTGTTACTTGACTGTAGACGGTTCCCGGAACCAGAGGCCAAGTAACTAAATCTTTCAGAGAGGTAGGATGGGGACTGAGGCTTGAAAAGGACATTAAAAAGCAACGACAGAACATGAATACTTCGACGGTGCCGAATTGGCAGCCATTTGAGCTGAGCGCGAAAAGCGGACACATGATCATACTTTCGCAATCCAAATATGTACCGAATGCAAACATTCTGGAGTCGCTCAAGCTTATCAAGTAGCTGCTCAGAGAGGTCAATATAGGCAATATCCCCGTAGTCCAGAAGAGGTAGGAGGAGAGATTGTGCAAGTACTATCTTAGTGTGGACAGGGAGGAAGTTTTGCAGGTGTCTGAGCGAATGGATCGAGGCGAATAGCTTACGGCTGACCTCAGAGACATGAGCCGACCAGGAGAGTGTCTGATCCATAATGATGCCCAAATTTCTGACTGTGGTAGAGAAAGGAATACAATTATTGTCAAAAACTAGTTCGGGCACCACCAGGTCAGGCAATTTTGAGATAAAGTACGGACTCCCAACAACTATCGCCTGCGACTTCTTTGCATTCACCTTTAACCCGAATTTGGCCGCCCAGTCCCGTATGGCCCCCAAGTCAGTGTTGATGCGTTTAATCAAATCAGGAAAACCGTCAACGCCCGCTGCCGCGTATATCTGCAGATCATCGGCATAAAGATGATAGGAGGAGTGCAATGATGCCGTTATACTATTGATAAATATAGAAAAAAGAAGAGGGGAGAGCACAGCTCCCTGGGGGACACCAGCGGTTAGGTCATTCCAATCAGAACATGCGTCCCCCAATTGCACTCGCTGGCGCCTACCAGTGAGATAAGACCGAAACCACGACAAAGCGGGATTGGAGATATTTAGAGTATTGAGGATTCCTAAAAGGATATCAAAGTCCACAGTATTGAAGGCGCTACTGAAATCGAGGAGAACAAGAACCGTAAGCTTCCCGTTCGCTATGTTGAGGCGAATGTCATCGGTAACCTTGACGAGAGCCGTGACAGTGCTATGCCCGGGACGGAAACCTGATTGGAATGGATTAAGGAGATTATGGAGATTCAGATGGTGTGACAAACGTCGACACACAAAATGTTCAATAATTTTCGAAAGAACTGGGAGAATTGAGATAGGACGGTATTCAGCAAGGGAAGCAGGGTTGGAGGATTTAGGGAGCGGAATGACATGGGCTAGTTTCCATAGCATGGGGAAACATCCTGAGGAGAACGAGTGATTGATTATATGTGAAATAATAGGAGCTATGAAATCCGCCACAGGCAAAAGCATATCCCGACTAAGGCCATCCTCGCCAACAGCCTTCGTCCCGATGGACCTCAGCAGCTCCAACGTTTCCTTAGGAGAAATAGTTCCCAGATCAAAACTAGAGAAGTCCATTTGCGGGGCATTGGCAAGCTTGTCCAACGTACGTTGCTTGACTGAAGGGTCCAAAACGACCGGGGAAGCACAAAAGTGCGAATTAAGAGCGTTAAGGTCAACATAACCGGAGAACGTTTGTTTAGATTTGCCCAGCCCCAAAGACTTAAAGAAATTCCATAGTTTAGTTGGAGGACAGTTGGAGGACACTATTATATGGGATATTGTATGGGAGCCCTCTCTGACTAACGCGGTTCGTGAGATACAACCTGGCGACGGACGGACGGACAGAAAGGCTCAGTAATAGGGACTCATTTTCACATTTTGGGTTCGGAACCCTAAAAAGATGGCGGCTGTGGCGGCGATTATACTGTGTCGGTTTAGGTGCTTATATTAAAGTAAACAAAGTTTATGTCAGATTTGACAGGTTAATAACGTTTTTTTTTACCACCCAACTTTTTTCGGATGTTCAAATAGTTTAGCAAAGGAATCTTCGTAATATTTATTGATCTGATGAACGTTCGTGTTTTAATTCCGATTGTTTCTGGTATTAGGTAAATTTAGGCACCAATAAAATATTTTTTATTGTTTCTTTCCTTTGCTAAACTTTTATATCCGAAAAAAGTTGGGTAGTAAATAATCGTGCCAGGTGCGGAATCCAATCCGAAGCTGTTTAGGTACACGATTAGGCGGGGAGTCGAAGAAATTAATAAAATATAACACTCACCAAATTTCAAGAGGATGCGGCGGCGAAGTATGCTTGTTGGAAACACTATGTGTAATTGCTAGTTTGTGTGAAATGTATGTAATGTGGTGTGTCTCACAACTGTTGGATTTATTATGGTGTTAAATTACGGCAGCGGGAATGGATACAATTGAAATAAACTTAAATAATTATTATTATAGCGGTAATGCGAAATGCGAGAAATATGCGAATTTTGACAGAAGAGAAAACAAAAAAAAAGTGGAACAATATACTTCTAATTTTAGAATGAAGACGCGTGAAACCTTTTTAGTAGGTTTTTGACGAAGAGGTTGAAAGCAATTGGCCTTTCTAGTAAATAAAAAATGTTCTTAACCTGTCAAATCTGACATAAAGTTTGTTTACTTTAATTTAAGTAGGTACCTTAACCGATAGTATAGTGGTGCGCGATCTGTATGTTTATTAGCAAAGACTCCAATAAAAGAAAGTTCCGACGGCTAAAATCATCTCAGTGAGATATCATCCATGTTGAATAATTTGCCATGAGATTGTTCCGTCATATTGTTCCATTTCGTAGTTCCAGGAGCGAGTCCCGGGGTATTGGGTATTTGAATATAAACCGAGAAGCTTATTGTTAGAGTAATGTGGTGATCTTTCATCATATTATAATGTCTTTTTTAGAGAGATAGAGCAAAAGGACGTAATAGTATTTTCCAAGTATTCTGTGGTAACGTGTCATTTTCTTGCGTGTGAATTGATGAAGTTATCAAACTTAGCCTGAGCAAACAAAATTGGAAAAACCGGCCAAGGGCGAGTTGGACTCGCATTTGAAGGGTTCCGTACCAAAAACTGCAGCTTTGAGTTAAGAGGTATAATAGCAACGGGTTGCTAGCCTTTCGCCTAACACAAATCTATTCCTCGTATAGTCGCCTAGGAATGTAGTGGTTTTACTACAACCAACATTTTTACAAAACTTTACAAGCGTAGTCTCAAACAAATTGCTAGAAGCACCAAAAGTATCTTCTCGAGATTTCAGAAAAGAACTCTCTCAATTTCATGTCGAAACCCCACAATGGACACATAAAACTTCCCATGGGCGTGCAATGGTCTATACCCAGGGCTGTCGAAACCATGGCCCGCGGCATGTGGCTCGCAGTTTGAACTGTAGCGCCCTGTAGAATCTTTTTTATATTCTTTGTTCAAATATAAATATACTAATGAGCAATATTGAACAATAAACTACCGCGAGACTAGCTCATCTTGAAATATACAGATAACTCACGTTTTAAATCGAGCTTAGCTCTAATCCGTAGCCCTTCATCTAGGAGCCGCGGCGGCTGCTGCTGCCAAACGCGCAGTCAACGCAGCAGCCGCTGCGGGTCCTACATGAAAGGCTATTAACGATTTTATTTTTAATAAATATTTCAAAGCCTTCCAATTTAAGTATTTCGGCATTTTTTTGCCCTGGATCCTATTCAATTTTGACAGCCCTGATACAGACCCGCAGTGAAGGCAACTAGTAAAGGGGCCCTCAGCAACCGCCATTCAGTACAATACTTACGCGTACGCGTCTGTACGACTCAATCTGAGGGTTGCCATTTTGAACAAACCAGAGGTTTGGGAATGTTTCGATTGAAAGGTTGGTTGATACTTGTGACGTTGATTTTTGGATCAAGGAAAAGGGAGACCTGTTATAGGTAGCTAAATGCGCGAGCATAGTAATATGAACAAACTATTTTAAATACTCGTTACCCGTGTGGTGCCGGGATAAAACAGCACCTCCCCCTTTCTTCCCGTGGGTGTCGTAAGAGGCGACTCTGGGAAAGGGTTAGTGTATTGTAGGCGATGGGCTAGCAACCTGTCACTACAAAATCACATTTTACCATCTGATTACCCTGAAATTGCACTGGATTTTCGAATTCACGTGCTCTGCCTACCCCTCTTGGGAATACAGGCGTGAGGATATTATATGTGTATGTATGTATGTATAGTTACTCCATTTTTTCTGTCATGTCGTGAGAGACGACTAAGGAATTAGATTTACGTATGTTTTAGAGCCTAAATTTAGACGACGGGCTAGCAACCGGGTTTTTAAAGCTACAATTATGCTAAGATTGGCTGCAAAGCGCGTAGTTGTCGTGGTGTTGTCTATGTTGCGTTTAATGTTCTCTGTATAGCCCATTTGTATGTTATTAAAGTTGAAGAAGCGAAAGAGGTATGTCAGAATAGAAGCGAGTGGCGCTCTGTTGTCTCGGCCTACCCCGCAGGGAATAAGGCGTGACGGTTATGTATGTAAGTATGTATGTAAAGTTGAAGAAGCCAGTCATTCCTAACTTTTAATTATTGAGACAAAATAATTCAAAAGAGAGTTCTTTACTTAAATATTCGACAAAAACAGGATTATTTTGCACAAATCGAAATTGTATTGAAAAAACATTTCAGCATTCAAGTATTTTCATCCCTTTGTTCATCAAACCGTGACAAATAACCCCAAACAATAAAGCCCCTGAAGTGTAGTCATATTTAAATTCCCTTGTTATACCCGTCATAGTCTACGCTAGCTAGCTGAATCACGTCTCCTCAGCACGTATTATTTGCAGTTTGCGAGCGCGTGTGCCACGGAAGCGTGGTTTGTATCCAGGAAGACTTAGATTCGGGATAGGCTGCCTGTCACTTTCTCTCTCTTCTAGTTAGACAAGGATAGTTGTAGTCTGTACACGTAGCGTTAGTTAGGCTGTTGCCGCGTGGAAGCCCTCTTAATGCCTACTGTTATGATCTAGGATTTTGGTCTGAGTTTAATCTGCAATTGTGGTGTTGTATGAATGGCAAAGTAGGAAGAAACGACGAGTTCTGATTAGGTAGTGTTGTTTGAGTAGTTATAAGTTAACAAGCTTTTGTCGGATAAGGTAAACGTCCCTGTGCTCGACACTGACCCAATACTTGGCACTTGCAACCTTATGTCATAGTAAGACAGGTGACAGATGGGTGTCATCTATTGGGCGTTGAGGTGTCGAGCATTGGTACTTTTACCTTACTTCGTCCGCGCTGAAGGATCATTCGACACTTATTCCATTATTGCTTCATCCTATTCGCAATAATATCTGTAGGTGTCTTTAAAAACAGTGCAGAATCGGGAATACGAAGATATAATAATGACAAAAATGCTGAAGTAGATAAAATTTGTGGCAAAACATTGTTCTTATCTTGTTCAACCAACATCACTTTCGATTAACATTAAGATGGCTATGTATGTCTACCTATTTGTTTACTCAGGAACTTCTAAACTGACTTGGACGCAGTTTGAAGAGGAAACTATATTATGTCGTGCGCCGTAAGCCGTATGCGGCGAACGCAAATATGTAAAGACCACTGTTGTAGTCGGCCGCAATCGGCTATCGACAGCTTTCACAGCCTGACTACAGTTGAGACTTATATGTACTTAAAAAAAGATAAACAAACCCGACAAAGTTAAAAATCACGTAAGGTATGTATTGCTACTTGTAACACGTTTTTATCTATGTGAGTGTTTTGTGATAAAA
>BHDV01069858.1:68398-86237 GCA_005406045.1 Adoxophyes honmai | reverse complement strand
TGACCTTTAGTAAATATGTACATAAACAGAAGTTCCTTTCAGGATAAAGCTAAATTGAAGTCGGTTTTTTTTTGTTTAAAATTATGTTGTTTTCACTTTTGACAGATTTGTAGGTTGTTACGATTAACAACTGAACTGTGAACGTATGTGTTGTGCTGGTTCCGTGGCTGGCTGGACTTCATTAGTTAAAATATCATCAAACTGATAAGTACAGGTTTTAGCAGGATGTCAAGGTTATATTTTAATTGAGTAGAAATACTAGTTTTTAGACTACCGCGGTGGTTCATTTTGTATTGTGAAACTAACGTTTATTCCAACGAAATAAAAATGAATCTGTGGACAGTCTATGGTCACACTCGTTACCTAGTGCACTGCACTTATTAATGCATCGTGACAAGTATTTAGTATTTTGAAAAAATTAAGGGGTTCAATCCTACTTGTTTCGAACTCTAGTCCTACGCCCGACAGGTAAAATTGTACATTAATTGCCAATTAGCCACTTCGAACACCTCACAAACCTAGCACGGTCCAACTATAAAAACGTCTCTATTTCTCAACTTTATATTCTTTTTCCGAGGTCTAATATTAGTTGGATATGAACATTGAACTTAGCATTAGCGAAGCGGAGCGAAAACGGCCCAACCTACATACACCGACGCGATATTTCCTAACACATTGCGTTTTTCACCAAATGAAGTTGCAACGGCCGTCTTGACCGCGCAATGAACATCGAAATTGTTTTAGAAGTCGCTCCTTGGACACATACTCGTGGTAGAGCCACAGAGGTGTTGCTAAACCGGACCGATGGCTTTGCAATACAGCGATGACGGTCGTGACGCGATCGCGTTAAGCAAGGCTAACTACGTCACTACGATATCGGTAAACCTGATCCACGGTACATTGCAGTTCTTGTTCAATTCCCGATTCGGTAATTCAAAATTGAAAATTTTATGCAAATTGGCCCCTAAGAGCACTTTTATACATGTCAGTTCGAGTCTACCAGCGATTTGAAAAGACCTACCGTTGGTAAGATGAACGCGCCGCATGAAACTTAGCAGAAAATAAATTACCATTACATTGCCATGGGTTTACACTTTTACAGCGACTTTCCTCGCTTCGAGTAGTCACTGTAAACTCACTGGTAGATACGCCACTGCACTTCTTACTATGATAGTGTGAGTCGAGGCTTATCCTGTGTATTATTAATATTAACTGACGTACATGCTTCAAAATCTACATATAACACACGTGTGCGGCGCGTGGCAAGACGTTAAATAATGTTAAAGTTCAAAATTGTTTGTGTATGTCAGTTTGTTACATTTATTTGCGGACTGTTCATATTTCCTTACAACACGATGTTTTAGTTTAATTTACATACATGGCTGTAATATCTTTCAGTATAGGCAACTTGGCGCGTAAACAGTTTTCTTTGCATTTACGCACATTTGAATGTCAATATTTATCGTCTACACTTGTCTTGTAACTTGTAAACCATAAAACACCTCGTGTTTAACAATTATTTCACGATTATGTAACTGTTCATAAACTTTATAAAATATTTCGCTGATTTCAAGGATATGTTTACTTAAAAGTCGAAGAATGATAAAATTATTTAATAATTATCTATATCTATTATATGCCTGAGGGAACACCCTTTTATTTACATTTCCAATACAGCAGGCTTTTTGCTGGCGGTACATTATACATGCACGCTTGTCGTGCCGTTTTCTTATGTTATTCTAACCGCTTTATACATTATACAGGTGCTATATGTGTTACGGGCAGTCTTGATATTCAATCTCTCGATGATTCTGCTCACTAGAGGCAGGAAAGTGGCTGCTTATGCAGACATTATGTAACTTTGTTTGTTCTAGTAGCGCTAAAACCGAGATAGATTGAATACAGGGACTGGGCGCTGAAACATTTGACCTAAATTAACTAGCCGACAAACAACTCGTACAAAAAGCGTGTTATTGTCGAAACATTCTAATTTTCCATCCGACGATCGATGACTTTAATAAATGTTTTATCAACAGGCGGCAAGTTCTCATCAGGCCAGTACACGTACAAGATCTACCACTTGGCGTCGAAGGTGCCCGCGTTTATCCGGCTCCTGGCGCCCAAGGGCTCCCTCGAGGTTCACGAGGAGGCCTGGAACGCGTACCCTTACTGCCGGACTGTGCTCACGGTAAGCTTACCCAGTACACTGCACCATGTCTATGTTTTCCTGGTACTTCAAGAGAATAACGTCATGATTTAACATTGTAATGACGTTCCTAACAAATCTTGTTATGCGGTTCAGCGGTTTGTCAGCTTTTGTTCAGCTTTTTACGAGGTGGGGATTGTTTTGCTACTTATTTGTAACTAACAAGGAAGGGTACCCAACTGTCCACCTCCGATTTGATTAATTTTGATATATGTTATAGAGTAGTCTAAAATAACGGACTAATTTTTTTTTTAGCTGCCCAAACTCAATCTGTTAGGAGAAAATGGCCGCCAAAGTGCTGAAAATTGACAAAACCTACTAATTTCCGTAGTGAGATTTGTTCAAAAAAAGTCATAATTAATTACTGGTTTTGTTACTATGCCAAAGAACATGAATAAAAACTCGAGGGGTGTTTCGGCATTTCACCACAAACTCGCTTTTTATATAAAAAAAAACATGTCAAAATTTCACAAATTTCGCCGCTACACTCACTTTCTTAAGGTAGGTAATTTTTTTAGTTTGAAAACTTCTTGGTTCATGGTCTCATTGCTAATGGTCATGAAAAGACAATAAAAAACAGTTGGCAGTCTGATCAATAAAAAAAAAAACCGAATTATGTGTCCACCTACAAGATGATCAGACGACTTGATAAAGGTCGTCGGAAAACGCTGGATGCAGGTCGCTTCCAACAGGTACTTATAGAAGTTTAAAGGGGAGCCCTATGTTCAGCAGTGGAAGTCTTATGGCTGAAATTTTGACGTTTGAAGATGGTTTCCCTCAGCCAGGTGTGGATTGAAGCAATCTATCGTACTAAAAAAAAACTATTTAATACATGCCAATATAACAGTTTTTAATATAGTTTTTGCAAAAGACATCGCTTATCAATAGCTGTTTGGGGTGCTTGTAGCCAAAATCATGAATTATTTCGGCACAAGATAATATTTTTATTTTCCTCAGAAAGCATTAATTCACAATCGGGAATCAAGTCAAAAAATACTTGACATAAAACAGTTCTTGGTAATTTTAGTAAGGATAACTTGTTTTTCACAATATTGACCTGAAATAAAAAAAAAATTGTCAACATCGCCAACCAATTTATTAAGAATAACAATAAAGCATATATATGAGTATACTTACACCATAAAAGTTAAAATACTGACTCATCAGGGTTTGACGCCAAAATGTACATTACTGTACTATAAACCGTATGGTATAGCATGTTTGGAATATTTAAGTCATCATCATGTCATTTTAAGTCAGGTTGAAATTATATTAAATGGAAAATAGTATAAACTTCAGTTTTTTTAAGAAATCAGACTGTCCATTGTTTTCTTGTTGACTTTTCATAACCATTAGCCATGAGATCATGAACCAAGAAGTTTTCAAGCTAAAAAAATTACCTTAAGAAAGTGAGTGGAGGGGCGAAAATTGTGAAATTTTGACATGTTTTTTTTTATATAAAAAACGAGTTTGTGGTGAAATGCCGAAACACCCCTCGAGTTTTTATTCATGTTCTTTGGCATAGTAACAAAACCAGTAATTAATTATCACTTTTTTTTAACAAATCTCACTACGGAAATTAGTAGGTTTTGTCAATTTTCAGCACTTTGGCGGCCATTTTCTCCTAACAGATTGAGTTTGGGCAGCTAAAAAAAAAATTAGTCTGTTATTTTAGACTACTCTACAGGGTGATAATGGAATCCGTAACGAAATTTTACGTACCTGTTTGTTAGTAAAACTTGAAAATATAATTTGAGTAGTTTCTCATTTTCTTTTGAAAATAAGAAATTATGAATCACCAAAGTTTTCCTAAAAAGCGCTAACATTATGGACACCGCGCATCCACCGCTCAGCTCAGACACTCGCGACTCGTAGGTACTTAACGCGCTTTCACTTCCTTGCGAAAAATAACACGACTTATTCAGTACCTACAATTTTTTTATTTTTTAACATAAGTTGCAATTTTTCCTTCCTACTTTTAAGGGCTTAGGCCGTCCAAATGCAGAAGTTTTATAAAAATCAGTTACTTGAAAACTTGTAGGTTAGGAAAGGTGGATTAAAATAAAAATTGAGTCTGCATAAATTCGGCATCAACTTATGTAGGTACAAGAATAATAAGAACTCAACCCTATCCTACTAATCGAAACTAAGTTTAGTGTGCCTACCTTAATAACCGTTCAAAATGGAATTCATTTTTCTCCAAAGAGTCATGCACGTTTCAACACGTTTTCATTCACTCTTCTTAGCACTTTAGTATCACTTTTCACTTCGGAAAATGCACTTACAATCTTGTCTTTAAGATTCTGTACATTTTGTGGTACGTCCATGTACACACGGCGCTTGATTTTGCCCCAAAGATAGAAATCACAAGAGGTCACAGGTTCACCGTGACTTATCCACGGGTCACCGTACACATTGTTCAAGTACTAGCGTACATCGCACGAAAGAAACCGCGGGTCTCGAAGTCCCTGAGTCCGGAGTCTAGGTACACTGTCGTCCCGATATCGTCTACAGGTAGCCTCCAAATTTTCGCAGCTATGGATGTACACTCGCACCATTTTGGACTCGCGATTCGAAAATTCTAACGACATTGTCACTCGCACAATTCGCGCTTATGTATCGTACGAACGGGGTGAGTAGGGAACGCGTGCGCAACCACTCGCTTCGACCACCCGCTCGCGACTTAATTTTTCATACCTACCCTCGGCGGTAGCTTTAGGGTCGTCGAACTAGATTGTGGCAACTGTAAAACTACCCTACTTTAAAATTGAATTTAAACAAACGTAAACAGATACACCGCGGTTTGTAGTATGCCCACATTCAATATTTTTTTGGGAATTTCCCGATGAAAAAAAAAGAAAAAAAAAGTGTTTTTTTATTTTACCATCGTATTGTGTTAGTGATTCTGAGTATCAGGAATTTTTTTCGTTACGGATTTCATTTTCACCCTGTATAACATATATCAAAATGAATCAAATCGGAGGTGGACAGTTGGGTACCCTTCCTTGTAAGCTACATATTTCATTTGGTCGTATTTGACAAATTTGATGACGCACTGCTATCACTCTTCGTCATGAACATGAGAGACGTTGTAACTAAACATTGGAATATCAAATGTAGACACTCAAGTGTCGTTCTTAGAAACTACTAGACGTAAATTATTATATCATACATTTTTTTATGTTTTTTGCACTCAGAATTACAAGTATAGACTTTTTGAAACAGGAGTTTTTTTTATACTCATCTATAATGAGTCGCCAGACTTTCATTGGGTAAATTGGTTGAAGTTTGACTTTTTTAGAGGCTTAACACCACTGTCCTATTCTCTTAATCAGGGACCACATGTGGCCTCAGTCTTTTTGTTACGTCTGCATTAAGTAGCATGATGGTCAGAAGTTGACGGAAGAATGTATTTAATAGTTTTGTACCACAATACCCCTTTGTTTTTCAGAACCCTGGCTACATGAAAGACAACTTCGTCATCTGCATAGAGTCCCTACACGTACCAGATGGAGGTGACCAATACAACGTAAGTGACTCTTCAATGTCGATCCAAACAGTTATAGTATAAAGGCCTGCACTTGAACACATGCGTGAGGGGAATATTACTGCACGCGTGCGACAGAGATAGATAGCAGCGGGTCAATGCTCGAATTTCTCTGTGCTCCGCGACCGGCCTTTAGCTACAACAGCATAGCATTTTATTCTCTAACGCCCTTTTCCGACATTAATTAAAATTATTTTTGTCATTTTCTACAATCGGTCTCGTGTTTGGCCCTATCATTTTTTTGTTTAGTAGGGCCACATCGCACATAGCTTATAAATAAATTAGCTTTATTGAACGTCACTTGCGTCACAAATCAATACAAAGATATTAAAAAAATAACAGGCGGATATACTATAGGCTGTCTCATCATGGGAGTATTATCTGATCGGTGTAACGGAAATAATATCTATAAGGCCGGCCACATACATTCGGATTTTTTTCCGTTCGGAATCCCGAATCGGAAAATCGAACGCAGTCAATCCATACAAAATCTATGGACCGCCACCATTTCCGAGTGTGTGTGGCGGTCCATTGATTTTGTATGGATTGACTGCGTTCGGAAAGTGCATTCGGGATTCCGAACGGAAAAATTCCGAATGTATGTGGCCGGCCTTAAACTATAACTAAACCCAAAAAATGACACCAGAACATAAGTGCTTCGAGAGCTATATTTCTGAGCAACAATGTATGGACGTTGTGCTTCCATCATTTATAGTTTGTCGGATCAGTTTGGTTACAAGTTCATAATACTCCATAGTGTACTGTTTATGAAGCTTATGGACCTCATAGCTGCGCTGCGCTATAGGGATAAGTAGTATAGTAGGTTACAAATTGTCAATCAAGTAACCTCCTGTCTCAGACTCCCATTAATTGGCCATAAGATTCGAGGTTGCCTTAGGAAATGCGATGTCATTATGTCATCTAATATATTTTCCTGTTTCTCTATTATGAGCACATAATTACCCAACAATAGTTTAGTCTCACGCGAACGCGCAAACGTACAGTCAGCAGGAATAAAATGCGTGGGCGAAGGCATTTTGTATGTACAGTTGTTTATGATTTTGATGCATTTAGCTAATCTGTATTGACATTATTTATCATTAGGTAATTGGATTTTTTTCATATTGTTATTATTATTCTTAAAACATACACTCGAACGTAAGTTCGGTTAACCTCTTAATAGGCCTTGTCTAGTAGCCTGATCGTTAGATAGTTCTGCCGGCAATTTTTTGGGGAAGTCATATAGATTAGTGATTCTTGACATGCTCTGTTCGAATTTCAACTAAGCTACCTCATATCTTTGTTGCTAACGTAGTAATTTGGTAATATCTCGTTGCCTGTTGTTCCAATCATAATTGTGTGTTCATTAAAGTTGCAGTTTATAAAGTTGTCTACAACTTGTACCTTAACAATTTTTTTTCACGTTCAACTGTTTAGAGATAGAATACGTATATTGTAGAATTTGTGGAGTCCCAGTCTAACAGGTTCGAGGTACACTCAAACCTATTTCTTATCAGGCAGGGCTATAGGAAACAGTCTCTCACGAGTATATTTAATACGGCCGACCTTGGCTTCTGATATAGTGTAACAATAGATAACGCGTACACCGTTTATGGACGCGGAATGATTTTACGATATGGATAATTAATACAAGTCTATAGGTATTCAGTATCATTATTAAAGTATTTTGTGATAGCGTAGTTTTATTATAGCACTGCTTTTAGCAACGCGCGATGACTTTATTCAGTCAAATGTCTAAAGCAAGGATTGCTAAATGACCTACCTACCGACCTACTTCATTTATTTTAAGGTTTGAATTTTAATTTAACTGACAAATCCTCACAAATTTGTTTGCTAACCCAAGGCATCGCCGCAATGATATATTTTGTATTGAAAGCATTTTGACAAACAGTAATAAGTTTTATTGAATTACTGGATTCCAAAGAATTTTTAGATTTTTTTTCCGTTGAAATATGCAACAGGCTGCGACAAAAGTACAAGAAGTATGTAGCTAATTGATAAATCGCACCACTTAGTTCGTGTTCCGGCAATGCATTTGTAAGCTGTGTAGTATCGCGACGATTACCGGCAGTTAGCGATTATTTAACATTAGGTTACATACTTTCTCATTATTTTTTTTGTCTTGTGATAATATGATAATAATATTATAAAGAGGAAAACTTTGTTTGTTTGTTTGTTTGTTTGTTTGTTTGGTTGTAATGAATAGGCTCAGCAACTACTGGACCGTTTTTGAAAATTCTTGCACCATTCGAAAGCTACATTATCCACGAGTAACATAGGCTAAATTTTATTTTGGAAAAAAAAGGATTCTGTAAAATATTTGGGTTTAGATACCTACATTAATTTAACGCGAGCGTAGCCGCGGGCAAAAGCTAGTGATATATAAAAAAATGTAAGGCCAATACGACCGAAATCGCTGAACTTATAGATGAATCGACGAGACATGATCCCTGGGACACTGACAGTAATAATCACGATACAACCTTGTAGCGGCGTCACCGTTACATTAAAATCGAACCGTAGGCGTTTAAAAATTACGTTTATTAACTTTTGGTAGATTTATTCCATTACAATGATATTTCGATGGAATTATAACAATTCTTAACATTTACAAGGAATTATCTCAACCAGAATTTACGTTTACATCTTGCAAAAGTTACTTCGTTTGGAAGACATCGACTAATGTGGAAAAATATCGATAAAAAAATGTCGATAAAAAATGTCGATAAGTTGAAAAGAATGTAAACAAAATACACTAAAGTAGTACACTTTCCGCCTTCGATTTATAATCATTTAAGTTGTCTGCAATGCGAAATGCCGAAAAGACTACGTAAAACTGTACTCAACAGTGAAACGCTGGAGTTTGTGGTGCGCTTGCGAGATCATTTTGCTCGCGAGCAACAAAACGGTGGACCTTTGTTGCCAATTGAGAACGTACGCGACCGTGTTGCTGATGCTCTGGGGATCGGAAAGGCTACCGTCTCCCGAATTACAAAGGAGAAGTTCGGCAAATCCTCGATGGAGGAGAACATTCTCTCATCTCCAAAGAATAAGAAACATAATTGGGCACACCCCGTAACCCATCCCGATGACTTCGATGTGGCTGCGATAGAACGCATACTCCGTCCAAATTGCAAAAAAGCTCGTATAATTTTCGTGACCTTGTAACGGAACTTTTGTATTATTTAACTGATTGTTTTAGTGGCTTTAACTGTTTGGCAGGTTTTAAATTTTGAGACTTTTTGCTCTCTGGGCCATAGATAAACTAGTTTTCAATTTCTTTGCCACATCACACACGGACAAACTAAGATTTTTTTGTAAGCAGACACTTTTCTTTTCAATTTTTTTTAAAAGGCCCGTCGGTGGTCCATTTCGATCTTTGTCTAATCATCTATTCTTTTAAGTACCGATCAACAATATTTCGCACCGTCGCACGACTTACATCCACCATTTTTCCTACCGCCGCAAAACTTAAACTGAGATTTTCGAGATAATTTCGCAAAACAGTTTATCTCCTCATTATTTTATCACCCTGCATTTTTAATAATAACCGTACTCAAACTGATTTGACTATGCCAATAGATGCACAAAGATATCATAAATAGAGGGATATTAACAAAAATTAAAAATAGTTACCGGCCAAATTTTTACTGGTATAAGGATTTTGTAAAAAAACTTTTCGGTACGGTACAGGCCTTACATAAATGACCTGGTTCACAAAACGAAAGTTTGTTTATTGGGTAAAATTATACGATAAGGAAATGAAATGGGACCATTTCTATTTTAGGAAAATTTAGGTTTTTTTAGGTTTTAATTTATGCCAAAAAATTTAAATCACTTCAACGACAACATAACAAAACTCCTTTGTCTATAATAAAGGTAAGTTCCATCGACACGCCCCATCACTAACATGAACTGTCATGGATCATGTCAGGGATCATGTCTCGTCGAGTCAACAATAGGTTCAAGAGTTTCTTTAAATAAGTTTAAGGTTTTAAGTTACCTCTACAAAAGAATTTTTCTTCTCTTTTGGACAGATCAAAATAGAACATAGAACGATGTGTCTACAAATGGACAAGTCAATTACGCTATTGTTGTGTAATTAAAGTAATTTTCTTTGTTTTCTGAGCCAATTAACTTTTTCGTGTTGTTATTCTGTTCTGTAAGTTGGGACACAACTGTGACCGAGTTGCTCAGAAAAGGTCGTAATGTAGGAACTGTTTCTTGGAAATTTGTTTATAATTGTAGCGATATCAAATTAACTGTGCACTTGGGAGAATCACCATGGCAACCAGGGATATAAAACAGTTGGTTGACCCCTCTGATTATTCATCTACATACATACATACATACCTTGATCACCCCTGTATTCCCAAATGGGTTAGGCAGAGTACACGAAACGCTGTACAGACAAAATCATGACAATTTCACGTTTCGTGGCCACTTCTATCATTTAGTTTTTGAGCTGGCAGGAGTAATAGTATCCGGTTGACAGCCTGTCGCTTAAAACATACCTTAACCTAATTCTTTAGTCGCCTCTTACAACATCCACGGAAGAACTGGAGAGGTGTTACACTAAATCCGACACCACACGAATAACTATTCACCTATGTTTTTCGTAAATGCCCTGTGAACGTCCTTTTGCACTGGCGTCAGTTATTGCAGGTAGCTGTGACGGTCAAAGGCACCCGTTTGTTACTTCCCAGCTGTTATTAACTGCAACACTTGACTTGTACTCGTATAAGCCTTGTTACATAGTGCGTGTCCTTTGTCACAATCATTTGCTACAACTACGACCTACTGTAACACGAGATAATGTTTTTTGTACCTGCAAATCAATCAGTCCGTTCGTGTGATGTTGGGTTTTGAATAGCACCTCTCTATTTCTTTCGTGGATTTCGTAAAAAGTCGACTAAGGAAGGTTCAGGTATATTTTAATCTACATGCTGGCAATCTGTTATTTTTGTACACTATTTGGCGTACAACTTGCCACGATTTTAAAGAGAGAGAGAGAGAGAGAGTAAATTCGCGCAACGACTTTACTTGGAAAAAACGCTGCGCGAACTTGCTCTCTCGCTCTCAAAGATCGTGCCAAGTTGTATGCCGAATAGTATACATCTCCACTTTAAACTTAAAAACCTAGAAAAGTGAAATAATCGTGTTTTTGACAATGGAGCGTTTGTGAGCTCTGCCTACCCCATTTGGGAATACATTATGTATGTTATTCAATCAGTCATCGTAGGTGTAGTCTAGTTTGGCGAAGTACGTTAGATTTTTCTCCATTGACGTCTGGTTCAGCTCCGCACTGACATTCACTTCAAATGTTTGTCAAGTTTGTCCTCCAGACGAAAAACGATGAAGAGATTTATTAAATTTGGCCACACGAATTCTCAATCTTATGCGGACCGTATAAACTTACATGAATTCGTTTAACGCAATGAGCTAAATTATTATAAACTAGCTTTTGCCCGCGGCTCCGCTCGCGTTAAATTCGGGGTATCACCAATTTTATAGCTTTCTACATTAAAAACTTCCACTCCTCACTTTAGGGAAATGGGGGTTTTGAAGAGACAAAATGTAGCCTATGCCACTCTCCATGCCCTAAACTATCTCTACCTAAAAAATCACGTCAATCCATCGCTCCGTTTAGCCGTGAAAGACGGACAAACAAACAAACACACTTTCACATTTATATATTGGTACGGATACCTTTACCTGTTGTATCTCTGTGTGTCTGTGTCTAATAACACTTCTCAAATCTTCCGTGGATGTAAAACGCGACTAAGGAAATAAATAGTTTATTGTATATTTTAGGCGACAGGCTAGTAACCTGCCACTAGTGGCTACGGGACGTGAAATAGTCAAGATTGTGTCAGTGTAGGGTTTCGTATGGTCTCGCTAACCCATTTAAGAATATAGGCGTGATGTGTGTATGTTTTGTTTAGGTATGTTTGTCACCAATCGTGTAGGCTTCTACAGAAACTCGTCAAAATTATTTTGTACATTAGTAACAATTGCCCGTTACTGGATTAACGTTCACGTATTTCCTTAAGCCGTTTTTATCGTTTTTATGTAAATACCAATTGCGATAGCAACCGCATTACTCAATAAGCTTACAATTTTATAAAGACGTCAAATACCTATCATGCATCAGACATAGGCGGACTGAGGGTGGAGCGATTATCTGCGTCACTTGTAAAACGAAACACCTATTGAAAATAAAGAAAATGTGTTGTACAAGGACATACAAGCATTTGTATTTGTACATGGTTGTTATAATGCCACGCTGTTCGCTGTCAAACTTTTGACACTTGACTTATGAGCCGAGCAACCGGCATGCCTGTCAAAACCTTCCCAATAGCCGAGCCAATACCAAGTCAGCGAAGCGTGAGCCATGGCAAAGCCTTAGTCACGCCGACCATATCGATGCGAGAGACCGCGATAGCGATACCAGTATTGAATTCCGAGCGTTTAAAGTCCGAGGAAAGCAATGATTTGTTCAGAATAGTGCGCCTGAATGTGACGAACAAAATTTCATCACGCAATTCTTTTAATTTTATTTTCTTGGACTTGACCTTGGTATAACGCAGCACGCAATTTCCCATGAGAACTCTACGAATGTTCAGACACAGGTTTCCATGAATGGGTCCTAGACAAAAATTTGTTCGCATAATTCCTGTGAACATGACAAAAGTCAATAGCCAATAATAAGTTGGGTGATAGAGAGTAGGTGGACAAGGAAATAGTAAAATGGACAATGACACGTATTTTATACCTACTACTTGATAGTAATTTATTTTACAAACAGACTATTCACAACCATGATCTTTAAATTAAGAATGAAGTATGCATTAGTGGTGCCATAGTAGGAAAGATCTGATGTAGTTAGATCGCGCTCCCGGCTTCTAGCTTCTTAGAACATTCATAAGGTTGAGCCTTTAGGCAGAATAACCACTTTTGTTTCTTTTTGTGTGTATGTATAACTCCTTTACGACAACGACATACATATCCTTAGAGCCATCTTTGAGCAACTTTAAAAAAGGAACTCTTTCTGTTAGGTACTATAGCAGCCATGGAAGTTAAATTTTGTCCGAATCCACATATCCCTGTCATAAGTACGTACATACATACAATCATGCCTGTGTCCCCAAATGGGTTAGGCAGGGCACACGAAACGTGACTGACAAAACCATGATTATGACTATTACACAGTGACTTCTAGCATAGTTTTAGGTTTGAAAACAAATGGAAGAGACATAATAGGGACAGATTACTAGCCTAAAGCATACCTAAACCCATTTTCTTAATTTACAGGTGCACGAGCTACCGCCAGAGAAGCTAAAAAGCCGCGAGGTCGTTCACATCGACATCGCCAACGACCCGCTCTCGACCGCCGACTACAAAGCGGAGACCGACCCGACCAAGTTCAAGTCCGCGAAGACGGGCCGCGGGCCGCTCGTCGGGCCCAACTGGAAACAGGACGCCAAGCCGGTCATGACCTGCTACAAGCTGGTCACCGCCGAGTTCAAGTGGTTCGGGCTGCAGGTACGTCTAGAATGTTCCAGGATGTTATCAGACCAATCGATCGGTATCGATCAACGTCGATCGAAGTTGATCGACTGGTCTGGTAAAGCCCGGTCGCGGAGCACAGCTAACTTCGAGCGCTGACCCGCCGCTGTCTATCTCTGTCGCACGCGTGCAATAATATCGCCCTTACGCTCGCACTGTGCGATAGCAGTAAGTCAACGCTCGAATTTCGCTGTGCTCCGAGACCGGCCTTTTAGCTTTAATTGATCGATAGATACAAGTCGACTAACCAATCGATCGATTGCCGGACGTTGGCGCCGGTCGACGCTGATCGATTAACCCGGGCTATATGTATTCCATTCTATTTTTCCATCGATCGACGATCGATGCTAACCTGTTTAACTTAAAAATAATGCTGGCAAACTACAAAATAAAAAAAGTAAGTGCGTATAAATAAATTATGTACACCTACGAAAATATTATATTCCGCCCGTCAATAAAACTTCATTGTGCCGTCCAAACTATTTGCTACTGCATGACATGCCACCCGAGGTTAAGTGACGTCTTATTGACAGTTGTGATGAGTAATACAAAATTTCTAATATAAGTTAATATGGTTATGAAAAAACTTCTTAACTTAAACTTTAATACCAAGGTGCCCGTGTATCTATTGCTGTAGCTATTATTATAGTATTCTTTGGTACAAAGGGCAGTCAAGGGCTTTAATTCATGAGCCCAGGGCCGGATTTGGAGGAGGACAAGCGGGGCGAACGCCCCGGGGCCTCCACAAACGAGGGGGCCCACAATAGACTTCGTATTTTTTCCAAATTCCGACTAATAAGCATTAGTAAACATCTTTTTCTTTGAAATTTTTCTCTCTGTTTCACTTTCACCTACAGTACTTTGTACATATATGTTTATATTTTATTTAGACAATAATATGGAAAGAGGGGGCCTCCGCTCCTTTGTTGCCTCTAAATCCGGCCCTGCATGAGCCACCATGGAATCAATTCACAGTAAACGTCATAGTAACATCCCATGAATTATCAAGGGAAATCGTTATGATTTTTTCTCTGAAAAGAATTAAAGTCCTTGACCGTATCGGTTACTTTTGAACAGCAAAGTCACCATGACGTGTACTGTAAATAAGTTCAATGTTTTACATTATTTTATACGTCAATGTTATTCACTTGTAAGCGTCACGATGACAAGCTATCATCGATACGAAGAATTATCGATGTAAAGTGCACTGTATAGATAACTTACTGTTTTAATAGATTATTATTAATGTTTCCATTTCTTTTTACAGAGCAAAGTAGAAAATGTCATCCAAAAATCAGAACGGCGGTTGTTCACCATATTCCATAGGTGAGTCCACTATAAACCTATACATAGACACATGAAATCTATACAATTACAATTTTAAATGTAAATCCCAAGTGATAATAATTAAAATGAAAGGAAATGAAGTAATTAAATACTTAGGTATACAGTCTTTTTGGTTCTATGCATAAGGCTTGTAAGTCGGTTAATAAAAAATGGAAAGTAAACAGCAGAAGTGCGATAATTTTTACTTTGTCTATGATTTGTAGCCACCAAAAATACCACTACTTTTGACTAACTCTCAACCTATTGGTACGGGAGACAAGCTTTGCCTATCTTCTAATTCTATCAGAGTGGTCTCATGGTATTCACTTTTTTTCAGACAAGTATTCTGCTCCATGGACGACTGGCACGGCATGACGATGGCGGACATCCGCGCCATCGAAGACCGCACCAAAGAGGAGCTCGAGCGGCTGCGGCGCGAGGGAGAAGTGCGCGGCATGCGCGCCGACAACGAGTAAGCGTGCGTGCGTACGGACGTACGTGCGTACGCGCGTGCTGACGTGCGTAAGTACGTGCGTAAGTGCGTGCGAACGTGCGCAAGTGCGTGCGAACGTGCGTAAGTGCGTGCGTACGTGCGTAAGTGCGTGCGGACGTGCGTAAGTGCGTGCGAACGTGCGTAAGTCCGTGCGGACGTGCGTAAGTTCGTGCGTACGTGCGCGCATGCGGAGACCGCCGGGAGGGCGCGTGACTCGGATACTTATTCACTTACAAGAGTATTTTCAACAATGTTGCCTGATAGACAATGTTTGACGTACCAAAGCGTAGCAATTAGCAACTTTAACCAGGCAGCATTAACTTAAACTACAACGAATGTCGGAATCACTGAATCCAACAACAATATTTTTCAGAATCAACTCGAAACAGTCTTGTGATCTAAACGTCAACACAAGTCCGTTGTCAGCATTCCAGCCCGAAGCCCGCTGCACATTCCATGGCCACCCAATGGAGCGCACTAATAAATTAAGCATAATTCCGTTCCTTGCGTGGGCAGGCGTGTGCCGCGGGCGGCCCGGCGGCTCTCCCGCCGCTCACTTTGCCCGCGAAACCTGAGATTGCGACTATCAAATAAATTAAATTGAAATCTTAATTGTTGTACTCTTAAATCATCATTAGGTCGACGCTCACGCTGCGATCTCAGCGCCGCGGGCAGGCGATTACCATTAGAAAAATAATGTCATTGAAATGTGGTTATAGATACTATTTAAATGAGTACTAATAAGTCGATGTAGTCAGTGGTTTACAGGTAGTGTTGTCGTTACCTATTAATAAATAAATTTAAATTCTAGACAATGTTTTGGACAACTTATCCTTCAATTGCAACGAGAATTGGTAATAAGTGTTTGTCATGAGCTGTATTCGTTACGAAGGCGCGTTGAGTTCCAAGCTTTGTCATAAACGTTTAAATTTAAAGCTCATGGTAAACTGTCAGATGAACTGTTAAACAAATGAAGTATCTGTTGTGTATAATAGTGATAATTTACACACCGTTTAAGTCTTCGCCACACTTAGTCTCGGCAACGTTACGATATAATCTAATCTGTGCAATAATGTGAAGTGGCAACACGAGCTCATGTGAAATAGTAGTCGGGTTATTTAATTGTCGGTGTTGCAAGGGGGCGGCGCACTAACGGCGGGGGTTCGTGGCTTGTGGATCAACCGTAGTTTTATTGTTACTCTATTTATAATTTGGGTTCATATTGCAACACCTACAAAAGTGATGGCTTGTATATTTGTATTGTAAGATTTTGTTGGTTTACAAATCAGTATTTTTAAATATTTGTGTGACATTCCAGATTCTATTAATGGTAACATTTAAAATAAAATTAGTATCCTTTGCCGCTATTTCCATTGTTTTGTAATAGCTCTCTTTGCCGTATTTTGTGCGGCCGCATGCATAGGGCACTTGCCGAGTGCAATGTGTTGAGATAGTAGTGGCTGCGTTGTTCCTTTTTGTTCGGCCACAGGCGTGTCCTGTACCGCAGCCCCGGGCTAACAGTTTTGCTTTTTATTGATATTGCACTTTATTTAATTAAGTTTTTTTACTTGTGTTGTAATAAGTTTTACATCAAATACAGCGTGATATATATTTGAGAGTAGTCTTTTATTAGTAGCGATTGTCGCCACCCGCTTTTAGCAACGTCTAGAGCTTGTGTATTTAATGTTTTTTGAACTCGCAATTTTTAACATGTACTTAAAATGTATTTGTGTCCATCAAGGAACGCGACGAGCACAATTTTGTTCCTCATTACGATAAGGAAATGTTTTCGATGTGTAAGAATGCAAAATTATCTTCCCTGTCTAATCCATGACAATATTTTGTAGGTTACTGAGTAGGACCAATCATAGGCGACTCGCGCCGCTCGGCTGTCGCGACCCACTCGCTTCTTTCAAATTGTTATAACTTAGTTGTTGCAGTTACCAAATAAAATAAGTACACACTTGACGCAATCTTTTTATTTTTTTAAACGCCTACTTTCAAGCGGAGGTGATTTATCGATATGTCCTTTGATGTGCTAGACATAATATTAAAGTTTAATGAGATAAATAATGCATGTTACATTTTGATTTAGTTACGCTTATCGTATAGTCCTACTTCCAGTAATAGTCGAGGCGGGAGTTAATCGGTATTTACTATAAACTATAGTCCTGTCTGTGAGTAGATTGGCGGTTTCCACAGTACGTAAATAGAAAGCTAAAATTGTCAATTTTAAATGTTTAGCTAATTATTAAAAGTTTTGACGAGTTCTCGCATTGAAATGTAAGTATTGTATTATGTAATTAACTATAACATTTGTTGTAAAATGAATATTTTGAGGCCAACAAAATAAAAATAATTTAACCATTTACGACTTGTTTGGATTGTAGTTTGGCCCTCCACTTGTACGGGCGGCGGCGGCGCGACGAGCCTGGTACGGTACGTCCTCAAATAATACTGAAACATGAAGAACTATAAAAGGTTCTCGAGGACATATTTGTACATACATACATATTCTCATGCCTTTAATCCCAAGAGGGGTAGGCAGAGCACATGAATTCAAAAACTTAGTGCCACGTTTAGCAATTTTAATGTAACCAGAAGGTTAAACGTGATATTGCAGTGACAGGTTGCTAGCCCATCGCCCACAATATACTAACCCTTTCCCAGAGTCGAC
>BHDV01069858.1:22776-44033 GCA_005406045.1 Adoxophyes honmai | reverse complement strand
TGATCACTTGTATACTATATTTAATGTTAAAATACGGAGCCGCGCACTCGACACTTGTTCACAGTTTGACAGTTGATAACCGAAGAATTTAATAATACTTAAATAATTTAATAAATTAATAAACTGAATAAGAAGTTATAATATATTTTAACTGAAAAATCTGATACTACTTCAATATTAGAATATTACACTATGTGGAAAAGACTCCCAGATTTCTCCAGGCAGATGGTATGCCTGGGGACTGAAGTCCACGGAGAGAAAGTTGGAAGTTGTATTTATGAAACCTATATTTCGAAACTTCAATAGCGCAATAGGCTACCATCTGACAGTTGATGAAATTTGTAGCAGAAGTTCTACAACTCGACAATAGGTGGCGCTGGGTGTCCCTACAACTAAACCCAAACCGTAAACGTGAGTTAGTGAGCCATCTTAAAGGTTCTTCAAATTAATGGTTAGAAAGTGTGTTGGATACCTTTGTCATACATTTTTTTTAATTTTATATTTCCTAGAACTTCATATGCTTCTGTTATAGCTCTAAATTTCTTAGCTGATGCCTCATCCTGAAAAAGAGAAAGCAAAAATTAGAAATTAAGTCATGGAAGTTTGATGAATTTAACAACTGATCTGAAGATATTTTGTTTTGTATCAGAAAAAAATGTGTTTGATGGTTTTTAATTAATATTCAATCTAGTGTGCTTTGATTATGCATGAATAGTTAGCAAAGAGGGTAGGTATCAGATTACCTTACCTTACAACATTCAAAATCTACAGGAAATAAACAAAAAGTTGCCATCTATCTGCTTCTATTTTGTTGAAATTAAATAAAGTTTTCAGATTTTTGTGATATATAGCAAGGCAAATCTTAACATTCTATTATGGGCTAGTAGCTGGTGAGCCATCCAAAATAAACCTGATCTTTGCTACTACAATGACTGGTTTCCAGGTTATATATCCTTGACTTTTGTCTTGTCAGAAAAAAGATAACATTTTTTTATTGTTCCATATCACTTAACCTGGTACACTTGGTACAGGGTAAAGGCCTCTATACCACATCATACCTATCAACCATGGTTCTTACTCACACTACCACAATTTTACGTGTCAAGACTATACATATATAATTCTTTGTACAGAAAAATATGCCCACTAGAATATTTTATCACCATTCCATGGTATGACATTGTTTAATAGGCAGAGGCCTTATAGCAAAAGGTTGTATTTACAGACATACATACCCAAAGGGGTAGGCAGAGCACACAAATCATGACATAGACAAAACCATAGTTATGACTATTTCACGCTTTGCAGCCACTTCTAGCACAATTTTAGGTTTGTAAACAAATGGAAGAGATAGTATAAGCTTGTATTTATTGGAAGATTTTCCATTTGCTGTGTTGTCACTATTAGAAATAGTTAATTTTACTTACACTTGATTTATCTGGATGATATAATTTTGATAACTTGTAGTAAGCTGATTTAATATCATTTTGTGTAGCCCTTGGTGTGATTCCAAGGACATCATAGTGGTTAGCAAATACTGCACTTGAAGTGTTAAACGTTCTAATTAGTACGTTTGTTACCAGTCTGGTTTTACTATGGCTGAGCATCTGTAAAAACAGCGAAACGACATGAGCAAAACATGTGATTGTTGTAGTCGAAGTTTCATGCATGATACTTTGGTATATTGAAGCAATTATAAAGCAAAAAGAAGAAACTTACAATTTAAAAGTTACTCTTTTGATTATTACAGGTTTATGATCATTTTTGAGAAGATACCAAAATTTAGTATCAGTCGTAGTAAAGATAATAATTTTGACAGCAATTGTTTTTCGTTACGTAAAGAAAGAAAAGAACTTATTCAACTTTGCCAAACCAAACTTTACGTTATCTGTGGTTCTACAAAAAAATGCTTGCAAGTGCATGGAAAGCTTTACAGATAAAATAAGAAAATTAACGTAACGTTAGTTAATAACTTAAAAAAAACTCTCTTTATCGTAGTGTTGGCTATTCTGAAAACATATATATGTATATTTCCCCACCTTTTCAATGTTGCTACTTGTAAAAGTCTGTTTTCATCTATAAGCGTATTCAACAAGAAGCTTATACTCAAGCTTCTTGGTATTCAACCATTTTTTGGTTACTTTGACAAGCAAAATAAATTACAAGAAAAAGGGAAACGGGTAACACTGCATGAATTAGTCATATTGGTTTAATCATCAAAAGTTGTTTTCTTAGTTGAATTCCGTTAAAAACGGTTGATTTTCCTTGTTAAAGTGGGATAAGAAGTAATGTAAGTATATAACTTCTTTTTAATAACTATTAAATCAAAATTACGGAACAGGTGTTGTGTAGAAAAACTCATATCCATGTATGGACATCCTTGGATTTAGCCGTATTTGACACTGTATGCCCTACATTTTGGTGTGAACGCGACTGTGCAATACTCTTTACATTAAATGAGTCACTTTCTCGTTATTTGAGGTGACGATAGGTTGACTGACACGGCGTGGGCCTCTTTAGAATTTATTTATAAACTGAGGTGTTTCGGTTGTCCAGCGTTCTCATTGTCCCTCGGAGTTGTGTTCGTATAAACCTCGCGATCGCACGTCTCTTACAACATACAGGTAAAACTAAGTTATTAAAAACATTGTTTGTGTGTTCTGTATTAATATAATTAGTATTCATGTATGCTGTAACTATTATTTGATACAACAAATGCAATAATCTTTAAGCTGCCTGCATCACATGCTTATAATTGTGACTAAGCATTTCGTAAACAACCATCTGCAGCTGTGTTTGTCGAACTTATACATAATATTTAATTAAGTATGTTAGATGGATTACTCACCTGAATTCAGTGTGATTTATTTCAAACACAGACATTCTAATACATATGACCATAAGCCAGTTTTGCTGACTACTAGCTTGTAGGTGTAAAAAAATTCTGTCTTCCTCAGATTATCAAAATGTCGTCCCGTAAGACAGCTGGCCGCCGTGGCACCAACAAGAAGAGGGCTCAGCGTGCCACCTCCAATGTCTTCGCTATGTTTGACCAGGCACAGATTGCCGAGTTCAAGGAGGCATTTAACATGATTGACCAGAATAGGGATGGCTTTGTTGACAAAGATGATCTCCATGACATGCTGGCATCACTTGGTAAGATTTTCAATTTATAATTTGAGTTTGTAATAGCAACCTAATCTAACTGTCTTACTGTTACTCTGGAACCTAATTTTTTTTGATGTGTGCAGCTCATCCTGCTAAGTATGTTTGAAATAAGTTTATGGGTCAATTAACTATTTCATGTCCCTGGTTGCTGTAGATATCTTGTGCACCAACCCATAAAATTATGATTTTCTGCCAGTTAGACATTTTTACACTTAAAATGTGTTTCTTTATGGCTTCTGAGTGTATGCTGTGTATAAACAAGACCAATATTACAACCTTTTTTTAAGCAACTCGGATACAGTTGTTTACTGACTTACAGGGCAGAATAAAAACACAAAAAAAAATGGAGCCCTATATTTTAATTGTTAAATAATGTAATATATTTTTCAATCGTAAAAGATGTTAATGTTATATCATTCACTAAAATAATAATGCATTTGTTGTAAGAGTTTAGTTATCATACAGGGCCAACAAACAACTAGTTTTTGTATCTTCCACACAATTATTCTTTATTCTCATGAGCATGCAGATGAGTGAATCAACTGTGTTATGTTTTTTTTTTCTGTCTCCTGTTTCCAAATTACATCTTCTCTCATAAACTTCATAGAAAAATAGTTAGGTTGTGCATAACACAAATTTAAATATGTGTACCCATATGAATAAATGGCAAAATAAAATTAGGGTTCTCTTATGAAATATACATCTGTATTTTAATAAAATTAACAATTTAATAAAACTAGCAAATTCCTGCTGAAGAATTACTAAATACTAAATGTACATGTATGTTCTTTACTGTTGTGATGTTATAAACTGTATAGGTGAGATGAGAACCATTAAGCTGCACCTGCATTAAAATTTGTTATGCTTTACAATTTTTTGACATAAAAATAACCAAAAATAACCATACCAACCAAACTACTATAATATACTAGATTGTAATACAGGTGTACAGTATTCCCAAGAAAATAAGTCACATCGGCTGTTACCGTCTAAGCCGAGAAGCGCAGATCGATATCAGAGAGTAGCCAAACGAGTAATTTATCTATATTGAACTTTATTTACAAACACTCTGGGCACAATTTTGCTTGCTATGCATTCTCGCTTATACACTTTAGTTCGGCTACTCGACGCATTTGGCGCTGGGGTGCTAGACATCTGTCATGAGTCATCTGTCTGAGACATCAATCAATAACCAATCACAACGCAAGTGTTCAGCGCGCGAAAAAATCTCTATTATCATTGGTAGATCCAAGATTCCCGCGCCACAAAACTGGTGTATTACGCAGGTACATCGTGGAGCATTCTTAGTTTGGTAATACTGTAACTTTTTGGTCCTAACCTAAATTAAAATTCAGAAATATCTTTTCTTCCAAATAATTTCTACCTAACACTGTTTCTTTTCAATGGCTTTCGCCTTTGCTATGTATTTAAGTTATAGTACTTATTAGCACTTTGTCAATAGGCAAGAATCCGACAGAAGAGTACTTGGAAGGTATGATGAATGAGGCACCTGGCCCCATCAACTTCACCATGTTTCTGACTCTGTTTGGAGAGCGTCTGCAGGGCACCGATCCTGAGGACGTCATCAAGAACGCTTTCGGGTAAGTTAGTTATTGTCTTTGCACATCTGCCCTCTTCCCTAATTTAGGTGTTGTAGAGTGCTGTTTCACTCTAACTTACGTTATGCCAATTGTCTCTTTCAAAAGACCGATGTGCAAACTTACTGTGTAATTAATTACTTCTGTTGGATTTGGCGTGCAAACCAAACTGCATGCGAGCGACCACAGTTCTAAAATAACAATGATGTTTGAACTCGTCAATTGTTTCCAGTTGTTTCGACGAGGAAAACAACGGCGTGATAGGCGAAGAGCGGCTCCGCGAGCTGCTGACCACAATGGGCGATCGGTTCACCGACGATGACGTCGACGAAATGCTGCGGGAGGCGCCCATCCGCGACGGAATCTTCGACTACGTCGAGTTCACACGCATCCTCAAGCACGGAGCCAAGGACAAAGACGAGCAGTGAGCCCCCGTGCGCGTGCCGGCCAGTACACACAGTCCACAATAGTATCGGTAAAGACCCAAATTCAGTACAGTACCAGAAATATAAGTCGCATCAAACTGGCGCAGAATGCATTATTTGAATATGTTGTCAGCCAATCATAATGCAGTGCCATAGCGTGGGAAAATCTTTAACGGCCATTGGCTACTGCGCGCGACGCCGGCAACTCCGGCGCCCGCCATTTTGCCCGGCGAGATGAGCTAGAATGATTTCGTCTGTTATTGCATATTCTGCCTTATGTTTAAAGTTGTAAGGTTTTTATTGAATTGGTCATACATTCGAATTCATTCGGTATTTGTGTGCTAGTCGGCGCGGCCGAAGATTGCCGATGTAACTTATATTTATGGTCCACCTGTTTGTCCCTTTTTTACGAAGTCTAATCATGTTTTCAAGACTTAAAGTTCGAAGAGTTGATTCTTTTGAGTCGTGGATTGTAATTAAGTCTCAACTCGATATTTAAAAACTCAAGTTATAAAAGATTCAAGTCCCATGAAATGATTAGAGTTGAAAGAAAGTGACTCTCTAATGACTCAAATCTTTACCAGCACTAGTCCAGCAGTCAAGTGTACTGATCTATATGCAAGGTTTCCACTCCGAACAGGGAACAAATCGACACTTAAGATTGTCTATTATATTGTTTGGTATAATCTCACAACAAAATAAAAATTTGGAAATAGATTGTTAGTAAATGGCTTGCAATTAAAGTAGAGTTTTTTTTTCCAACAGCTAGTGGTATGTTTTCTAAAGTGGAATAAACTTCCAAACTCGCAGTGGAAATCTAGCTTGACTTGCCTTAAGTACAAAATGATTTTACAGGTCGGCACAACACTACATTAGCATTGGACTCGTCGCGGTAGAATATTTATAATGTTGACAGGTTGGATTCACATTAACTCCCAGATAAGTTTCTTGTGTTGACACTTGGTATTGTCTTTGATGTATATTCTTGTGCCAAGTGATATAATTGTCATTAATGTGCTATACATTGAATCCCAACAAGCTAATTATATGACGCAAAATATATTGAAGTACTTGATGGAAATGTAACCAAATTTGTTTATTGGACTTTAAATGTGTTAATGGAAATCCAACCTGCCAACAGAATAGTTTTTTTTAGATTTTTATATATTGCCAAACTAATAAAGTTGTATAAGACGGATAACCATTGTAGATTGTAAGTTTAACTGAACATGAACTAAAAAAATCTCAAGAGTACTGCGGTGCTAAAGTCTAGTACTTATATTTGTTGCATTTGTAATGTGTTTTGCATTTCTCTCAAAACAATAATTCCTATTTTGGACCATTACTGCCAAGTCTGGCTGAGTTGAACAATGAACATTTCCAATACTATTTTAAATTAGAAACCGCACCTTAAGGTGATTGGCTTGAAGTATTATAATTATCATTCCTAGAATTAGACAATTCGTTTGAAAATGAAGTTATATTATAAGTTAAGGCGTTTTCGTTTCAAATTATGAATTTATTTCCAAGTTAATCTAACACGAGTGTTTTAGCCTCTATGTAATCATGTATGTATTTATTTTCACTTAACCTAATAAAGTATCTTCCGAAAAACTTTGTTTAATTATGCGTCGCCAATCTTTGCCGCGTTAATGAGGAATCCTATTTTTATACTTTATGCTATGGTCATATAATTAGACGAGATGACTAGACAAACTGTTTAGTGCGTCAGTTGGGTTATTAAAAAATATTTTACACGTATTTTCTTGTTTGAAAACAAGTTACGAGTATATTTAGTGTTTAGAAGTTTCGTTTCGAGTGATGCGCTGTTTTGTACAATTTTACCTTTGATCGTTTTCAATGAATTGGGAAGCCAAAAAATACGTGTCCCATATTTGTCCATAGTGTAGGTAAATAACGGACTAAAATAGAAATGGAATGATATTTTTTTATCTTGGTCATCATCAGTGTAGTGTTGACCAGAGTAGAAATTGTCGATGGCCCGACTTTGAAGCCCGAAGTGAAAAATATGTCAATGTTCTAAAGCTATTCAACCCAAGAAAAAAAACTTCAACATAATAAAAAAAAATGTAATAAGTAATAAAACAAACAAATGATTATCACTTTTCTGATTTTCTCCTACTCCATCGTTCATTCCTTCCACGTTTCTTTGATAAAGACAGCTCCTCTCTCAGCAACCATCATGATAGAACCTTGTGGATTACCCGTGACTTGTGTTGGCATCACAGACGCGTCGATCACTCTTAATCCTGTAGGATAAAAAGTTATACCTAGGTTAAAACAATGAAGTTTATATTTGTAGCGCCCCAGCGCCACATTCGTCGAATAGCTGAACTAAACGGTCCTACATCGCGCTATACCTTATCGGTTTAGGTAGTTAAAACAATATAAACAATCTTGACATGTCTTTTTGTTGAAATACAGAGTCTAAAAATGAAAATCGTTACACTATACAATTCAATTATGAAAGTAAAGGATTTTTTCATACCTAAATTGTAAAATGTAAAGTTTTCGATTTATAAAGTGTACGTTTAAATAAAAAGACACGTCAAGATTGTTTACATTGTTTTAACTACCTAAACCGATAAGGTATAGCGATGTTTCGATGATCGGTTGCATAAATACAACTTCCGACTTTCTCTCTGTGGTTTTCGGTCCCCAGGCATAACATCTGCCTGGAGAGAGTTCTCTATTGGATCTCTTTCCCACATATACATTATACATATTCATAAGCATCGTCATATCTTCCATAGCCTTTCAGCTACTTCTGTTGGAAATAGCCTCCTTCCGGCATGAACCTGTGGTATTAACCAAAGAAAAATGAATCATTTTATATTACCTTAGACCCAAATAGGGTAGGCAGAGCACACTTAAATTTTAGGTTGAAACATTGATGCTGAAAGACACATAATAGTGTCAGGCTGCCAGTTTGTCGCCTAAAGCATACCTCAACCTTTTTCCTTAGTGGCATCTTACGACATCCGTGGAACACAGATTTAAAACATTATCCATGGAAGAAATAGAGAGGTATTATTCTAAGCCCGACACCACACGACATATGGCACTAAACAAATGAGCGACCGAAACGAGGTAATTAAAATCATATGAAAACTATAAGTCCCGCGCAGTAATGAATATGAGTGAAAAAAATACATACACACTTACAATAACATCTATGTTCCCAAATGGGGTAGGCAGAGCATATGAAACGTGACATAGATACGTGTCTCCATTTCTTCCATGGATTTTTTGAGCTGTTTATGAGCGAGAATCGTGAAAAAAAAGTTGCGAAGCCGACCTTGAACTTTGTAGACCCTGAGCTGAGGGTCGACGACTAGCCCGATGGCGGCCGTGCCCATCTGGTGGTTCTGCGGGTCGGTGCGCAGCCGCGCCATGCACTCGATCCAGGCGTCGCACCACGGCTCGCCGGCGCCCGAGCACTGCGATGTGTAGTCGCTGTCTAACTCGATCCCGAAGTCTTTCCGAAGGATCTGGAAATAACAATAGCTGTTCAATTATTTTGTAAATAAATTACACTCCAATTTCAATGTACATGGTGGCCGGAAATCTACCGTAAATATTTTAACCAGTGATCGGGTACGTTTGAAAACCCCTGTCAAGTTTTTTACTTTACTTACAAAAAGAGTCCAGATGGCTGACAAAGCGATCTTACAAGACTTCATTTTTCTTTAAGAGACCAAAACCCATGAAACTCATAAAAAATCTAAGTGGCGCCCAACATGGGACCAAAACGTCCAACTCACAAACAAGGTGATCTTACAAGGCTTCCTTTTTCTTTAACACATTCACGACTAGACTCCGTTATCTGGTCGCGAAGATTTTGTTTTTCAGTAGAGTATGAATAATTTTTTTATCGACCTTCTTTACATCGATGTTTAATAATGCAATTGAATTCTCTCATTTTACATACATACATACATACATATTCTCACGCCTGTATTCTCTCATTTTAAGTATACATATACTGAAATTTAATTAAAATGTTTTGTTTGACATCACGAAAATCCCTATAAATATAACGCTTATTTACACTGACAATGTACAGTCGAGTTCATTAATATGTGAGCAAAACTGAGGGTTCAAAAATATCTGTACACCTTTATGACATTGACAATAAGGTGCAAAAGTTTACATATGTGGCATTTGTCTGCTCATATATTTATGAACTCGACTGTACAGTTGCGTAGTTTATCGTGTCTATTGTGGAAAAAGTATGAGTAAACTCAATTAGTGTTCACCCTAGGCTTTTATTTCTTTGTTTATTATTTGTATATCTTAATACAAAAGTAATAAATAGTACCTAGTGATACCTCTTGGAAATTATCGGTGTCAAAAGGTATCGACATCTACATAAGTCGATAAAAAAATATTCATACTCTACTGAAAAACAAAATCTTTGCGACAAGATAACGGGGTCTATTCACGACCAAGCCTAAAATCAAAACATCTGCGCGGAACCGAGTAGTCTATAGTGTTAAGAGAGCAAACCCCAAAAAACTCATTAAAAACAAAGTGGCGCCCAACATGGGACCAAACCGTCCAACTCACGTCACTTAACGATTCGCTGCAAGCCAAAAAAGCGATCTTACCAGGCTTCTTTCTTCCTTAAGAGAGCAAAACCCCAAAAAACTCATATCAAAATCAAAGTGGCGCCCAACATGGGACCAAAACGTCCAACTAACGTCACTGTTAACGATTCGCTGCAAGCCAACAAAGCGATCTTACCAGGCTTCTTTTTTCCTTAAGAGAGCAAAACTCCAAAAAACTCATCTCAAAATCAAAGTGGCGCCCAACATGGGACCAAAACGTCCAACTCACGTCACCGTTAACGATTCGTTGCAAGCCAAAACAGCGATCTTTCCAGGCTTCCTTTTTCCTTAAGAGATCAAAACCCGAAAAACCTCATTAAAATCAAAGTGGCGCCCAACATGGGACTAAAACGACCAACTTACGTCACTGTTAACGATTCTCTGCAAGTATCTGGCGCCGTCTTTTAGCATGACCATGTCTTCTGGGTGCGAGAAGTAGCCGGGGTCGAAGATCGGAGGGTCCAGCGGGTCCGGAGACTCGAGGGTCAGCCAGCCCACGCTGCGCGGCAACAGGAGCGCGGCGTTGGCCCTAGAAAGGGTGGCTACGTCAGTTTCTCCAGTAAGTACATGTGAAATCCCAAATGGCATAGCACACCAAACGCCAAATAGACATTTTTGGGACAATTTTAAGTTCCAAATTTGATACATGCTCACAAACACCACGCCTATGTTCCCAAATGGGGTAGGTACTAAGCAGTGCACTCGAAACGTTACAGACAAAACCATGGTTCTTTCTCGCTTCATAGCCAATTTTGACATAATTTTAGGTTTAAAACTAAGTAGATTAATAAAGTATAACAGTGACCGGTTTCCAGTCCGTCGCCTGAAGGATACTTTAGCCTATTTCCTTAGTCGCATCTTACGACATCCACAGAAGAAATGAAGAGGTGTTATCTTAAACCCGACATAGGGACACTAAAGTTGCACTAAAATACATACATACATATTCTCACGCCTGTATTCCCAAGAGGGTTAGGCAGAGCACATGAATTCAAAAATCCAGTGCCACGTTTAGCAATTTCAGGGTTACCAGATGGTTAAACGCGATGATGGTTTTGCACTAAAAGAAATTCCTCTATATAAAGATTTGGACGTAAATGTTACTTGAGTTGTAACTCATCACTCACGTGATATTAGCGTGGGCGGGCGCGGGCGCTGGCTCGCCGACCGCGCCGGTGCTCGAGAGCTCCGCGTAGAAGCCGTTGAAGAAGAACTGGATGTCCGGCTGCAGCCGGCTCCTGTCCGCCAACGAAGAGTACAGGAGACCTGTCAGCTGGAACAGAAGACACAACATAAATGAAGTAAATCAATATAGGGACCTAGAGCTGGCTCCCTAAAGTTTTTTAACCAATTTTTGCGTGCCCTAACGTTTTATGTCATAATGATCATTGGTCATTCATATGCCATATCTTTAGTTTTCTATTTTATTTCAGAGGGTCTAGTGTAATGAAGTCGGTCAAGAAACGCGTCGATTTCTTTGGCGTATTAACTCGAAGAACTGTAAGGAAACGGAGAGAGCGCCTCCAAGCGGCAAGTTTGCACAACTGCCGTGGTTGACACAGTTTCCATACGATTCTTTGGATTAATACGGAAACGAAATCGATACGTTTCTTGACCTATGTAATTACATTAGAAGCTCTGGAACGATTATTTTTCATGATTTATAATAAAATTTTTATTTTTTTCAAACCTGTGTGATAGAAGTGCTGGTCATAGGGCCCTCAGCGTTCAGCAAATATTCGGTCAGGACACTCCAGTCAAGGTCCCTCGTGTTGTTCAGCTTGGTCAGGACGAAGTAGAGCGTCATGCCGACGTGGTTCCTCAGGTTCTTCCCCACGGGCAGGTCGGCCACCAGCGGGATGTTGAACTTCTCCAGAGTCTTCCCCGGCCCGACGCCGGAGTGGAGAAGAATGTGCGGGCTGTTCAACGCGCCGGCGCTGAGTATCACCTGAAATCAATTTGATACATACATACATACATATTCTCACGCTTGTATTCCCAAGAGGAGTCGGCAGAGCACGTGCATTAAAAAATCCAGTGCCACGTTTAGCAATTTCAGGGTAGCCAGATAGTTAAACGTGATATTGCAGTGGCAGGTTGCTAGTCCATCGCCCACAATACACTAACCCTTTCCCAGAGTCGACTCTTACGACACCCACGGGAAGAAAGGGGGAGGTGCTATTCTAACCCGGCACCACACGGGAAATTAATAATTAATTTAATACATACAAATATATACGTCACGCCTGTATTCATAAGTGGGGTAGGCAGAGCACGCGAAACGTTAAATAGAAACCGCCATTTCACGTTCCGTGCCCACTTTTAGCATAACTTTAGGTTTAAGCATAGATGAAGGAGGTATAATAGTGATAGGTGCTAGTCTGTCGCCTAAAACATACCTAAACCTATTTCTTTAGTCTCTCAATTTGTTCCGTGGATGTCGTAAGAGACAAGTAAGAATATATGTTTAGGTTCATAACGTCTAGTGTAATGAAAACGATTATGCAGTCGTTAACGAATTCGATTGCGAGTTATCGCAAAATTGTATGGAAACTGTGACAGCGCCGCCAGCGGAACGTTTGCACAACTGCACGTCTCCATACAATTCCGTGATAACTCGCAAGCGAATTCGTTAACGACTTCATCATCGTTTTCATTACACTAGACATACAGGCCTATCTTAGGCCACAGGCTAGCAACCTGTCACTACTATGCCTGCTACCTTAAACCTAAAAAATATTGGCTAGAAGTGGCCACGAAACGTGAATTACACATAGTCTTGTCCATGTAGCGTTTGGTGTGTTCTGCCTATCCCGTTTGGGATTACAGACGTGTTGATGTATGCGACAATCAATCAATCAATCATCCAGCCTATATACGTCCCACTGCAGGGCACAGGCCTCCTCTCAGTATGAGAGGGATTGGGCTGTAGTTCCCAAGCGGGCCCAGTGCAGATTGGAAACTTCACACACAACATTGAATTACTTCGTCGCTGTTTGTTGGTTGCCTTACGATGTTTTCCTTCACCGAATAGCTCGTGGTAAATATCAAATTACATTCCGCACATAAATTCCCAAAAATTCAGGTGTGCGAGACCGGGGATCGAACCCACGACCCTCTGCATGAGAGGGCACAGTACGTCTAGTGTGTTCATTTCGATGGTGAAGTCGTTAACGAATTCGTTTGCGAGTTGTCGCGGAATGTATGGAGACTTGTCGACTGTGGCAGTTGTACAAACGTTCCGCTGGCGGCGCTGTCTCGCTTTCCATACAATTTTGCGATAACTCGCAAACGAATTCGTTAACGACTGCACCATCGAAATGAACACACTAGACGTACTGGTCAAACCACGTATGTGACAACTTCTATCATATTTTTTAAACCATGTAGTACCTAGGTACCTTGAAATTGAATAGTCATAGTAACAATAACTTATAAGTGTGTCTTCAAACATTACGTAAATAGGTGATTTTGTGAATGTTAAGACCTTCTGCGAGGTCGGCCCCTATCTCGGCCGCCATCGAGATCGCTATCAGCAATGCATTGCTGTAAGTTTTAAATACATGCCTATTTGGCAAGTCATGTGTATTTACATAACAAAGACGTCACTTTTCTGACGTTAACTGCTGGAGTAGCTATGATAAAGTTAATAAAACCTCTCCATTTCGTCCGTGGATGTCGTAAGAGGTGACTAAGGAAATATGTTTGGGTACGCTTTAGACGACAGGCTAGCAATAATATAATATATATATATATATATACGTTTCGTATGCTCTGCCTACCCAATTTGGGAAAACAACCGAGATGTATGCTCTAATTACATTTTTTAAATTAACACTGGTAGCGTTCTATAATTGAACAATGGCGCGCGTGCCTAATATTTAATTTTGATATCTGTTATATTTAAGATTTGTGTTAACGCCTATGCAAATATTAGGTAGTAAAATTATAAAAGACCTTGTTGACACCATAGTAAGGTAACACAGACATACGCGCAGACGTAAGGCTAAAGATAAGTACTTGCATCTTTATCTTTTAATTAGGTTTAGGTTATTAATGCTGTCGTTAACCTTTATTTAAATTAAATACACTTCGTTAAATACTTTTCTATTCGCCTTGCGATAAAACCACCATGTTGTTCTTTCAAACATGTAGGTGCTTACATTCATTTGCTACAAACATTATAAATAAAACATAAATATTATGAACTAGGCACAAACTATGACAAATGGCAATGATGTTTACACGCGTACTCTGCGTACTCACATTTTGTTACTTCTACGCAATAAATAAGTGTTCAACTCACAGATTTATATCGAACTAGATTACTCAAGTGTATGTACTTTGCGTGCCAAAATGGAGCCAAAAGGAAGAGCAATGCTCCTCTTTTGACGCGATTTTATTTAGTTTTTTAACATTTAGATTAGGTTTAACTGCCTATAAACAGGATAATTTGATTAAGGCGGCATCATCTTTGAATGGGTTTCACTCGGATTGTCAATTTTCATCACTAAAGCGCTCATGTGACGATACCTACCGTCGAGAAAAAGTGACACGCTTGGTTTTCATACAAATGCAGGAACTCGCGGTATCTAGTTCGATATAAATCTGTGGTTCAACTGAACATTTAGCCCTTCCGTCTCCTTACAATTTACAATAAACAACGCCTAAATTTACCTATAGTAAGCTGTCACCGCCGTCCACAAACGCCTGCCATACTAGAAGAGTCAAATTCGCATTATCAGCCTCTTAGATATACTTAAAAAGAAAGAAAGAAAAGACTTATACAGAACAAGTTACAGTAACATTACGCTTAAAATAGTACAGTACGCATTGCCAAAAGGTCTAGAGGTGAGGCGAAAATATTAGATCAGATAAAAATACTAGGTATTTTCCGAGATTAGGCCGCACCTAATCCAAAGGATGCAGTACCTAATCCACCTAATCCAAGTACTCACTACTACCGACTAGCCGCCTTTAAATTAAATACGCCTGCTTGCTTGGCTCAATTTTAAGCTGTCATTCCTAAGCCTGTAAAAGTATGAAGGGAAGATTACAATTTATTAAACAAGTTTACTTAGAATGGTATGGTGACACAGTGTAGTACGCCGTGGTTGGTACTGCATCGTATCATACGCTCAATGCTCTATACTATGTGGATTAGGTGCAGTACGGTACGCAGCACTAGTTAAGTTATCGTAGGTATACGCTCAATACTCTGTACTATGTGGATTAGGTATTTGGATTAGGTATTTTTGTGGATTAGGAACAGGTGTACCTGATATTAAATTTACCTAGTATAACCCATCTCTAAAAAGGTCCCCTCAACATGATCTCCCGAACTGAGTCTTGAGACACACTACGAGACTATTTTATGCTTACGCTAAATCGCGTATCGCCTGCGCGGTAAGAAGGGTGCGCGGGGTGGGTGGGAGTGCTGCGGGGCAGAGAGCGCCGCGCTTGACGTTAGAAATATTATGTAATGTAAAGCATCTGTACCAATATTATAATGCTGAAGAGTTTGTTTGTTTGAACGCGCTAATCTCAGGAAGTACTGGTTCGAATTGAAAAAATATTTTTGTGTTGGATAGACCATTTATCGAGGAAGGTTTTAGGCTTCACAATATCACGCTGCGACCAATAAGAGCGAAGAAACATTGGAAAATGAGAAAAAAACTATTCCACGCGGACGAAGTTGGGTACAGCTAGAATCGACCCACGATAACTCTGCATAAGATATTTAATGGCAATCCCAAAAAATAGCCCTGTGGCAACATTTTTTTCATGTCACTCGGAAACGACATATTGGCGTAAATTCTTAATAGTTGATAGAATAAATAAAATAAATAAATAAATACCCGCGGACAATCTCACACAAATTGATCTAGTCCCAAACTAAGATTTAGGCTTGTACTAAGTGTACTAGACAACGATAAACATATCTACTTAAATAGAGAAATACATATTTTTAAATACATGGAAAACATAGATGGAATTAATTAGGGCTGGAAATAAATTAAATCATAGATCAAAACGTGTCGTTTGACTATAAATCAGTATTGCTATAAACAAACTTTTGATTTCTACTGTTGTCAACTCATTGCAGAGTTATTGTGGGTTGACTCTAGTGTAAAGATATTTACCTCTTTCCTAGCTCGTACAATGCCCTTCTGTCCGTCTTTGTCGACGTATTCGACGCCCACGGCGCGGGTGCCCTCGAAGACCACTCTGGTGACATGCGCGTGCAGCTTCACGCTGAGGTTCGGGCGCTGCGTGCGGGGCTTGAGGAACGCCCGGGCTGTCGTCCAGCGTTGACCTTCGCTGGTGGTACATAGATAGAAATTTATTTGTTAGTGAAACTATACACATTACATTTAAGATGGCCTACGGATTTTACAAAAAAGATTGTCAATTGATTAAAAACAAATTAAAAGGAAAATTTTCAAAAGGAAAAAAATAATTAAATTAAAAACGGGTAAGCGCGAGCCGGACTCGCATAAGAAGGGTTCCGCACCAATGACTAGATAAACAAGTATTTAGTGTTATACCAAAAAGGCTGTTACCAATTCCGCAATTTTCTCATTTTAAAGTGAGGGAGATAAAGTTCCAGTCTTTTTGCGTGGAGATTAGAAACAGCTGCTTATAGTTCGACAACTTTTTGCGCGAATCTCTCTCGGTATGAGGGGCGTTGGCAGGAATGAGGTGGCACGTCATATGGACACGCGATGTTGTTCCCCGACACCCCTGCAGCCCCCACACCGCCTCTCACCCCAGGGAGGGTCGAGCTCGAAGGGCCTAAGAGAGTGGTGACAATTTTGTGGGCTTTTGTGCATAGTTAACCGACGCGATTGTGAATGTATCTACAATTCTACACATATCTATGCGACGTAATATACCTAACACAAAAGACGCAAATCTGACCGATGAAATCTGAAATCTCCCTGATGAGTTAACAGACTATAATTATTAGATACAACGCTACCGTGTAAAATACTTATTCAATTTGTCATTTTCACTTACTCGTTGAAAGTTTGCGCCACGCAGAACCCTTCAGGGGTGTTGGGGTTGTTCATATCAGCGATGATGGGCAGTCCCGTGTCGTTGATGGCCGTCAGCAGGTCATAGATGAACGGGTGCTGGTGTCTGAACTGGGAAACAAAAGGTTATGAAGGGCTTGCGATGTGATGCAAATTTAACGAACGGGAATGATGTTAATTAATAGTACCTAACGTGTAATCAAAACGGTCATGAGTCAATAACGATTTCATTTTCGAATTGAGGCGAAGAATGTATGGAGACGTGTCGACCACGGCAGTTGTGCAAACGTGCCGTTTTGAGGCGCTGTCTCAGTTTCCATACAGTTTCGCGTTAATTTGCAAGCGAATTCGTTAACGACTGCACCATCGAAATGAACATACTAGACGTACAGATGATGTTTTGTTTTATATCGCACGAGTGATATTCGGTAGGTAAGAAGTAGGTAATTAACCACAGTGGGAACCCTTTTATGATACAAATTACGTACATTTCCAAAATCATTAGTTTTTTCCCGGTGTCGTTTTTTACTAAAGCTTATTTCTGCATGTGCAAACTTTCCTTTACAACATACCTGTTGAACTGGCAAAGGCCCCTTGTCGGAATGGTACTGCCCGCTGACCAGCGAGCCGATCTGTCGGTTGCCCTCGGTCTTGTCGAAGTAAGGCAGGTTCTCCTCCCACGACCAGCCCTCGGCGCCGGCAGCCAACCAGTCCTCGTAGTCGGCTTTGTGCCCGCGGTGGTACATCATGCCGTTCAGCACACTGGATCCACCTGGTGATAAAGCATGTTGGATCTTCAATTAAATTCTGCGATTGTCCGTGTGGTGTCGCATTTAGAATAACTTTTAGCAATACGTACATACATTACCTATATACTCTCACGCCTGTACTCCCAAGAGGGGTAGGCAGAGCACATGAATTCAAAAATCCAGTGCCACGTTTAGCAACTTCAGGGTAACCAGATGCAATACATAGATTAGCAATTTAGCAATAGAATAGAATAGCATTTAGAATCCCTCCGTTTCTTCCGTGGATTTCGTAAAAGGTGACTAAGGAAATACAATGTACCTAATACAATTGTTCTCTAAAAAACCTAAAAAAAATACTTATGCTATAAGTGTATATGTTATGGACCAAGTGATAAATTGGGCACTATGCACAATGCCCGGGCATTATGAATAATGCCCAATATGAGCGGGCAATGTGATAATAATTATTCAAATAATCACATTGCCCGGGCATTATACATAATGCCCATCACGTTTTGGGCAGAATAATAAAACCATGTTTTATTATTATTTACTAAAGTTGCGCGAGCGAGCGTAGCGAGCGAGCAAGACCCCTCGGAGCGGATACGACTCTGACAGGTTAGGTTAGAAGGCCAAGGCGGGAGCGAAGCGCAGCGAGCTCCCGCCTTGGCCTTCGAGGTTAGTTTTTTTTTTGGCTTTCACTATTTTGTAATACACGTTTGGCTATATCGTGAAAAAAGGATGTCCATAAAATATTAAAAAAAAACTAACCTCGAAGGCCAAAGCGGGAGCTCGCTGCGCTTCGCTCCCGCCTTGGCCTTCTAACCTAACCTGTCAGAGTCGTATCCGCTCCGAGGGGTCTTGCTCGCTCGCTGCGCTCGCTCGCGCAACTATCATTATTTGTTGTAACTGTTTTAGGACATGATCAAATAACCCTGACCATTTTTTTTGTCTATGTCAAGTTTTGTATGCTCTGCCTACCTCGTTTAGAAACATAGGCATGATGTGTGTATGAACGAGTATGTAATACACTTCAGATTTAGCTTTATTATCACTTTGCCCAATTCTCAAGTAGCAGTATAATAATGCCCGGGCAATGTGATAAATATCGAGGTTTGTATGATGATTTATCACTTTGCCCGCTAGAGCTGGGCATTATGAATAATGCCCGGGCATTATGCATAATGCCCGCATTAATCACTTGGTCCATAACATATATATATTATGTATGTACCTACTTATGTAAATTTGTATGTATGTATGTTATGCATTGTTTTCTATTCGGGCACAATCGTTCTTTAAGTAGATATAAGTATGTTACACTACACACATCGGGCAATACGCTTTAAATAGAAAACCGGCCAAGTGCGAGTACCAAAAACAGCAAAAAAAACTCGTTTTATCTATGGGAGCCCCCCCTAAGTATTATTATTAATTTGATTTTAGTATTTGTTGTTATAGCGGCAACGGAAATACATCATCTGTGAAACTTTCAACTCTCTAGCTGTCACGGTTCGTGAGATCAGCTTGGTGACAGACGGACAGACAGACAGCGAAGTCTCAGTAATAGGGCCCCGTTTTCACCCTTTGGGTACGGAACCCTAAAAAGCGCATTAGACGCCGCGGGAGACGATTCGCTACTCGACAGTCGCCACGCGAGATGGGAACAACGTCCGAAGCAACCTGATTAAGTACAAATCTCCTCTCTGTCTTTGGTGAGACCTCGGGGTCATAGACAAATGCGAAAAGTGTCTCTGTCAGTACATACTTTACTTATCTGTTTGAGATTGTTTATGAGAAGCGTCCATTATATTCTTATGATCAACTAGCTGTGCCCGCGACTTCGTCAGCATGGAATAGGTCCGCATATTTTGGGCATTACCTTTTTTCGCAATAAAAGGTAGCCTATGTCCTTTCTCAGGGTCTAAAGATTGTCTGTGCCAAATTTCATCAAAATCGGTTGAGTTGAGAGGTTTAAGCGGAAAGCGTAACAGACAGACAGACAGAGTTACTTTCGCATTAATAATATTAGTAGGGAAGTAGGGATATGGATAGTAGGGATGAATTAATAATATTAGTAGGGAATAGTAGGGAAAGTAGGGATAGTAGGGATGAATGCCGTGTGGTGTCGAGTTACTATTCTACCTCTTTCATCTAATTATTAAACGTAAAATTATGCTGAAACTAGCCATGGAACATGAAATGGACATGGCTGGTCTATGTAACGTTTCATGTGCTCTGCCCACCACATCTGGGAATACAGGCGTGATTGTATGTATTTATGGGTATTTGTTGATAATGTCCCATAAGTACGACTCACCGAGGACCTTGCCCCGCGGCCAGTTGCAGCCCAGCCCGCCCTGGTCCAGGCAGTAGTCCGCGGGCACCGTGCGGTAGCTCCAGTCGAATCTCTGGTCGTTCCAGTTTGTTGATAATGTCCCATAAGTACGACTCACCGAGGACCTTGCCCCTTGGCCAGTTGCAGCCCAGCCCGCCCTGGTCCAGGCAGTAGTCCGCGGGCACCGTGCGGTAGCTCCAGTCGAACCTCGCGTCGTTCCAGAACGCGCGGTAGAAGCCCGGCGGCTGCGACGCCAGCGGCGCGGGTCCGCCTGCTTCTAGGAGCAGCACCTGTGGACATTAAATTTAGAGCTAATTTTTCAATCACCAGATAAAACATATCTGTCCGATAAATGTTGGCTGTCACTTTTCTTTTATATGACGCGAAAAAAGGATAGCAATAATTTTAACTGGCAGATAACTTTATCTGGTGATTGAACAATCGGCCCTTACTTGACGTTTTTAAACTCCGTTTTGCGCCTTATAAAAAAAGTTTTCCATGAACTAAAATTTGAATTGAGCGTCACGAGAGTTCTATTTCAATTAACTCAATTCGTTTTACTACTGGGAACGGAACAAATAATGGAATGTACATACTTAACAGTCAAACAATTTGATGACTGTGCCACTTTTTTACCTTTTTACAAGAAATGTCAAGAAATGTAGGCATACTATATCTACTAATCAAAGCAATAGGTACATATGAAACTCTACTTTTCATATTTAAAGTGGCACAGCGGCACTGCAGGTATCATTTTCCTTGACTATACCTAATTAAGGTAATTCATCCGCAATACTCACATCAAAATTCTTATCCTCGCTGAGTCTCCCAGCCACTATGGAGCCAGCTGCGCCTCCCCCGACGACTATAAAGTCGTACTCCGTTTCCACCTCATCCACCGACCGGACTCTTCTGCAGGGGTCGTTCTGGGCGCACCGGCCCTTAAGGAAGTTCTCCAGCAAGATCATGAAGAGATACACGCCGCCCGCGCACAGAGGAGAGTCCGGGAGGGCCGACGGCAGATTGTCCAGGGGGCAACTGCATTGCTGTACGGGGGAGAAAGAGAAAGGATATCAAAGAGCAATAGTGTAGCAAAAAGTTCGCATTGTGCCATCTCAGTATTTTTAATCATAGTAGTGAGTACGTAAACTAACAACAGAGATTTCGGATCGAAAATCGGTAGCACTTCTACCAACGACATGGACAGATATAGCCTATAGGCTTAGCACAGCAATAGGGAATGGATGATTTTTTTAGATATGCTTGATTATTTTTCTAATGATAGGAATAACCTTCCTTAATCACGGGACA
>BHDV01069858.1:0-19509 GCA_005406045.1 Adoxophyes honmai | reverse complement strand
CTAATAAGAGTGAATAAAAACGTTTTGTAACGTGCAAGACTGTTTGGAGAAAAATGGACTTCATTTTGAACAGCTATGAAGGTACAGTATGTGCCCCCACTTACCTATCCAGGCAATTCGGTGTTTTGAACGCGCACCACTACTAATACAAAGTTTGTCTAACTATTTTTAGCAAAATCAAAATGAGGTACCTAGTTCATGATATTAATATTTCGCTAAAAATAGTTAGACAAACTTTGTATTAGTAGTGGTGCGCGTTCAAAACACCGAATTGCCTGGATAGGTAAGTGGGGGCACATACTGTACCTACGCTTAGTTTAGATTTGCAGGGTAGGGTTAATTTTTTATTATTATTGTACATAAGTTGATTGATAGTTGACGGCCCATGCGCGGTGTCAATAATGTTAGCACTTTTTAGGAAAACTTTGATGACACATAACTACTTATTTACAAAAGTAAATGAGAAACTACTCAAATTATATTTTTTTACATACAGGTATGTAAAATTTCGTTACGGATTACATTATCACCCTGTATAGGTAGGTGCGTAGGTTATTGCCGCCCGCCTTCTCATGTTAATTAATTCAGAGTTCCATGCTCAATGGATTTTAATGGACCTGCTACGGCTATCTATCTGTATGACCGTCCTACTATCACATAGGTCTATCTCTAGAACCGTAATCGCTAAATACTTGTAATTTTCACCGATTATGTACCTACCTACGTAGGTTTTATCTGTACAACTTGATGCAAAAAACCGGGTAAAAATGAAAATTATTAAAGCGAAAAATATTATTGTAAACCGTGGTAAGATGTCACTTAATAGAACTGAAGTTATTTATTAATTTTATTATAGATTATTTATTTAACAGAGTGTATTCTTTGACGGATTTAAAAAAATTCATTCAAAAAAGTTTAACCCCCTTTGTGCTTTAGGTACTCGTATATCTATAACATGTTATAAATCTAAGTATCTAATTAAACTTCGTGAATTTGGAATATGATAATTAAAAATATATCTTAGCAAAATGTTAAGTATACGGATTAGGTATATTTATGCATAAGAATTGAGATTATCTCAGCGATAACGATAATTAATATGTAATGACAACGCTGTTTTCAAGTTGCGCAGACGTTTGGGAAATTTCAGATAATTTAAATCTAAACAGTATGTGTTACGGTGTAACTACGGTTATATTACAAACTAGCTGTGCCCGCGACTTCGTCCGCGTGGTATATCTAGTTATTTTGGGCATTACCTTTTTTTTCGCAATAAAAGGTAGCCTATGTCCTTTCTCAGGGTATAAAGATTGTCTGTGCTTAATTTTTAAACAAAAAAAGCCGCATTAAAATTGGCCGCATTGGGAGCTACGATGCCACAGACAGATACATACACATTTACACACACACACACACACACACACACACACACACACACACAATTTTTAACCGACGGTGTATGTGTGTGTGTATGTTTGTTTGGTGCGATAAGAATGTTACACGTTCAGTAAACCCATTGGGTTGGGGCTCGTCGGGGGTGTTTTTAATTTTTAATTAAGGTTGGTTATATTAAAATCGGTTGATAGGTTTAGCGGGAAAGCGTAACAGACGGGCAAACAGACAGAGTTAGTTTCGCATTTATAATATATTATTATACCTTATCGGTTTAGGTAGTTAAAACAATATAAACAATCTTGACACGTCTTTTTATTGAAATACACAGACCAAAAATGAAAATCGTTACGCTATACAATTCAATTATGAAAGTAAATGATTTTTTCATACCTAAATTGTAAAATGTAAAGATTTCGATTTATAAAGTGTACGTTTAAATAAAAAGACACGTCAAGATTGCTTACATTGTTTTAACTACCTAAACCGATAAGGTATAGTAGCTGGTAGGCGGCACCACGTCGTTTTACGTCTACGGCGTCGTGTCGTGGACATGTGGCCAAGCCCTAAAAACCCTAGCGCTGTAGATCTCCTTAAAACCAAAGTTTCGTATTTTATGGTTTCGTATAAATACTGACAGACAGACGAGACGAATCTAAAGGATTCCGTTTTTTGCCGTTTGGCTACGGAACCCTGAAAAATTTAATAACGTAAAGTACCTACCCAATATTCGACAGCTTAACTCTAATGATTAGCACTTTACTTTTGATATTAATTACTTAGGAGTGAAATTTTCGATTATCTATTGGCGCAGCGTTAAGCACTGGGTCCCTAGAGCTACGTAATACTATAAATTACAATTAGATGATAAATAAAATATTGAATACAACATTTACCAACTTCAAGACAAACTACGATTTAGGTGTAGACTCTTCACGGTGGCGGTCCAACGTTTCCCAGCAGACTGCGAAAATGTTGTGCAAAATTGCATTTTATACGACTAATTAATTTATCGATCCCGCCTGTCTAAATTAAACGCTCTTGTACAATTTGAATAATAAAAAAAAGATAAATATCCGGAACACACGCGATTTAAAATACTGTAAAATCTGTAAATAATTAAATTCAGCTGTATAAATAAAATAAAATTGTGACGTAAATGAAAAAAAAAACATGTTGCGTAAATTTGTTATTTTTGGTTTCGGCCTAAAAAGACAAAAGGGCCTATGGCGTAAATATGTCTGCCTGGTCCTTTGCAGTACTAAAACTATTCCGAATTTCTAGCCGATAGCATTTTTGTACCAATACTTCTCTATTTGTAACTATAGTTCTCGAGATAGTCGGCTGTGACGAACAAACAGATTTTTTTACGTCATAAGGGTACGTTTTATCATTGTAGTTCGGAATCGTAATTTTTTTTTTATAATTTTATTATAATGTGAGTCAATATTAGGTACATATATTTATAGTGACAGGTCGCAGTATATGTAGAGCTGATTTGAATATACAGGGTGACTAGTTTTATAGGTTATGAATAATCATTACCTGTATATTCAAATACTTGATTTATATCAACTACATCGAAAAGTTTAAAGTAGATCAAATACATATCCAACAAAAATGGTCAGGTTTACATAAAGTTCGATTTAACCCAACGAGAATAAAATTTAGTCTTTGAGTAACTCACTCTTACCCGCGTTTTTCATATGAAATAGTGATCTACTCTCTAGAACTTATTAATTATTATATTATTAATATTCCAAGTCTGAAATTTATCCTAGCTTACTTTGATTACTACCTGCTATCTTTAGTGTCTAAGATATTAGCAATTTAAGGTTTTAGAAAAAGTTGTCAGGTATAGTTACAAACGTAAATAAAAATTTAAAGGAAGATCAATAATCGGGCAACATTTTAAAATTACCCAGGGGAGATTACTATGACACTGCGGCAGCGCCCTCTGATTTCAATTTGAAGTTTTCATTACAGAGCTTTTGCTCGTAATGTTAGGAACGTGTAATATTTTATTTTTAACAATAAAATTAATACTAATTATTTCCCTTCATCGATCCAACAAGAACAAAAAAAAACAAAGCTCAACAGTCTCAAAGTCCGACCGGCTACGAAAAAAAAAACTACGCGTGCATAAAGAAATAAAAATAAGGACTCACATCAAATTCTGTGCGCTCTTGCAACAGTTACACGGCGATGTTCACCAAACAGGTTCAGTGTGTTAGGATATCGACCTCGGGGACAATCCGGCCATATGCACCCGAAAACAATGAGACGTTATCGCGTTTTTCCGCTATATATGTTCTCTTACAACCCAGAATAGGGTGCAAAAGATTAAATAGCGCTGAGTAACTCGATATGCACATATCACTTAACATAATTATCGTAGCTGTTTGTCACCAGACTGTGTTTTAATTGTTTACTATCGAAATCCATTTAATCGTCTCTCGTCGCAAAGAAGCCTCCCGTGTTTGATTAGATATACGTATGATAAGGATCGCGGCTTATTTATTTTGTTATTTTTTTATCTCATGTTTTTTTCCGCGTTACGTTTTTTTTTTGTTTTTTCCCGTTACATTCTTCAGGCGTTGTCTCGTATCAGCAGACAGCGCGAACTGATGCGAAGCCTAATTTTCGGGCGCAAGTTATGTGTATTAATTATGCCATAATCTAACTAATAGGGTAATATCCTTATCCGTTTGCACTTCCTTCGAAAAAACTTGCAAGTGTTAGCAACATTTTTGCTGTGCTATTAGTAAAACAAAACAACGTTTCCTGTATTGTCATCGTCTTATTATTGTTATTTTTGTATGTAAGCAAATCGAGCCGCAAAGATCCCGCTGTATTGTTAAAGGAGTGTCGTCCTTATTTCAGTCACACAGGCTTGGTTTTCCATCGTTGAGTAGCACAGCCCATTCAACCACGTGGTAGATACGCATGTGCGGATTTTCGTTTTTCACTGCAAATAAAGAGTAAAGGTTAGTAAGTCAGTAATAAACAAGTAGGGTAAAATCACCGGTAATGGACAAAGAACCAGTAATGGACAATGACTCTTATTTACTACCCACTAAGGAAAAGTCATTTGTTTTACAACAATCAATTCACAACTCTATGGTCTTTAAATTATGAATGAAGTGTCCATCAGTGGTGCTTGTCAGCTTAAACCGTCCATAACTGGTGCTGTTACCCTACCTAAAGCCTAAATGAACAAGAAACAAGAAGGACAATCTTTGTGGGTCATTTCAGGATTTTTTTTAAGCTAAACGATGACATCACGGCCCATCACATAATTTATTAGTGATGATTTGGTACATTGCCTTAAAAAAGTCACCGTTCAGTATTTTCCGCTGACAGTTGATTCTTAGGCGAAGGCTAGACGTTCAATAAATATTGTGATCCTTCAACATGAGAATACTGATGGATCGCAATCTGTTCATGAATTCAGTGTATTTTCCATCAATATAGCAAGAGGGATAGTCAAGTGCAATACTGGGTAACTACAGTCGAGTTCATTAATACATGTCAATACATGAGCAAAACTGAGGGTTCAAAAATATCTGTACACCTTTATGACATTGACAATAAGGTGCAAAAGTTTACATATTTGGCATTTGTCTGCTCATATATTTATGAACTCGACTGTACTAACACTAGTAAATACTGCGTAATCTAACTCTACATCTGAATAGTAGATCCGCAGTATTCCTACTAGTGTTAGTTACGCAGTATTGCACTATCCCCGACGATAATATCACAATATGAGATAAATAGGTGGGGCTGTGCACATTGTATAATAGGAATTTATTGATTCAATGAAATAAGTACTTCTTATTTGTATACGTTTTTGAGACTTGCCTGATCTTCTTAACGGTTACCTGTACAATGCACACAAAGACTTCATGTCGAAAGTGGTCTGCTTATAAAATTTCGACAACACCAGTAATGTAATGTGTTATTATGAAATATTACACACGCCACTGCTCACCAGTTCTGTTACTTGAACTTGGACGCGCTACCCCGTGTGTAGATAGGAAACTAAGTTAGTAATGGTATCGTCTCATTTTGCCTACATAGAATCACGCCTGGTGTTCCCAGATGGGGTAGGCAGAGAACACGTAATGCTAAACAGCCAAAACCATGACCAATTCATATTTCGCAGGAACTTTTAGCATCATTTTAGGTTTGCATGGATGGATTTATAATAGCAACAGGTTGCTAAAGTCGCCAAAAAAAAAAATGCTTCCGAAATAAATAAGTATCACTTTACTGTGCAGCTGTGTACACTGGAGGCAACTGATTAAGAAGATAAAAGACAGCTAGTCGCTGTTTAATGACCATGGCCGTGACTGCAAACTTGCCCATTTATCTACCTCGTGGTACCTACGCAGTACAACCTGAAGATAGCTGAGCAAGTATCACTTCACTGCATAGTATAAAACGAAGTTGCTTCCCACTGCCTCTCTATATGTAAGCTTAGGTCTTTTAAACCACACAATGGGTTTTGTTTGATTACGTTTTTTTAAACATATAAAGTGATTCAAGAGGATGGTGTATTAAAATACATCTAGTAGAGAAACACTGATAATTAATTATAAAGGTTTTTCTAAATACATGGATGTCTTAAGAGGCGACTAAGCAAATAGGTTAATAGTTCTCCTCTGAAATTGATGCATTTACATTCCAAGTAGCAACTTCTCTTTTCACCATGTCTGAAAATTGCTGGACCATGCCGTCATTCCTGGTGTTCTGAAGAGCAATTCTCTTCATACCTGGTTTGCGGGACGAGTGAATCTTTTTCTGAATAATGGTTACTTTGGCTACTACTAAAGAATGGTCGGTGTCGCAGTCGGCACTGTGAAACGTGCGCGTGTGGAGGGTTTCGCGAAGATCCCTTTTCCTAGTCAGAACTAGATCCAATTGATGCCAATGTCCAGAACGGGGATGTTTCCAAGAAACTTTATGCATCTGCTTGCCTTTAAAATAAGTATTGGTAACACAAAGCAGGTGTTTGGAACACAATTCCAGTAAGCGTTGACCGTTTTCGTTAAGTTTCCCAGTACCGTGATTACCAATGCAGTCTGGCCAAGCAGTGCTGTCTTGGCCGACCCTGGCGTTAAAATCGCCTAAGATGTATAGTCGGTCGCTAGCTTTTACCCCACGAACGATGTGTGTGAGTTGGTCATAGAATTGTGTTTTGGCTTCATCAGGTGAATTCAGTGTTGGGGCATACGCAGAAATCATAGTAACATAACCGTTACTACTACGCAAGCGCAACACCATCAAACGCTCCGAAACTCCTCTTGGCTTCTCGATGGATGGAAGCAAGTCGTTCCGGACCGCGAAGCCTACGCCATACTCACGAGTGGCGTCGACGTCTTTGCCTTTCCAGAAAAAGGTATAGTGAGTTTCGCGTAAGGAGCCTTCTCCGGGTAATCTGGTTTCTTGAAGGGCAGAAACCGCGATATTCAGCTTACTTAATTCCACATCAATCAAGGCAGTCTTGCGCAGGTCCTGTGCACAATTAGAGCCTCCACAGGTGTCCGGCAGGCCTGTCCTCATAGTACGGACATTCCAAGTCGCAATGCGCGTGGATGAGTGATTGGGATTTGTATGTGATTTTTTTGCAGACTGAGGTGTGCCATTTAACGACGAGACAACCTGGTGAGAGCCAGGCAGTTCCTATACACCCAATAAGAACAAGCCCCGTCGAGGCGGACCAGTACCTTATTGTCTGGGGGCTGCCCAGATTAAAGCGGGCGGTAACTGGACATGGATCTACGATGGACCCTCCCACTGTCGAAAGTGACCCCTGGCGCGTCTCACTTACGCCTATTCGTGTAACGCTTATAACCGGTAACTGTCACTCCCCGTGTTGTTTTACACATAGCATGGCTATCGTGAGTGAAGTTGCCTCTCCACAGACACTACGTCGCCTGGGACGCAAATTAAGGAAATGCAGGGTTGCCCAGGACCTGCACCACCCTCTCGGCCTCGCCGGCTGGACCCGCAGGAACGACAAGTCGATACGTGCGGAGCCGGTTTGGCTGCAGGAGCCTGCGGGATCATACTCCACCCTAACGAAGACTCCACCCCGGGTTTTCATTTCAGAGTTTGCCTTCTCCTGGACGAGTACAGGGACAACACTAACGGAGCTCGTCTCTCCGTGTCATTGTATGGGAAGGAAAGAATTAGACAAGAAAAAGGGAAAGGATAACGTTGTTATGGAGGGGAAATGGGTTAGTATAACAACGCTAGCTCGTGAGGCCGGGAGCGCATTCCCGTAGCTTTTTTGAGTAGTACCGGACAGGTAGATACACAATCAAGCCCACTGACCAAAATATATATATATGTGATTAATACCTAAGCTAATCTGTACTACACTAAAAAGTCAACGCTATTGAATCGTATAAAATAAAAAATATATAGTCTGAATTTCCAACACATGGGTAGAGTTAAAATAAATACTTTAGACTACTTTGCTATTTCTTGTACTACCACTGTGCTGTATTTTCAGCTTCTCTATTTCTATATTTTGCTGGGGCCAAAGTAAGAAAAAAAACAAACAAAACCCTACACAAAATGCTTGAAATTTTTGTTGTGGTTCCGCTACACCCTCCAAAGAGAACGTACCTAAGTATGCACCATTTTGTCGTATCCATAATAGGCATAATACAGTCGTGATCGCCGGAAAACTGAACTAAGTATTAAAATAAATTGTTAATTCGTACCTTGTGATCTTACGTACTGTTTAGTTGGTACATCGGCGATCTTCCATTTGGGACGACCAAGCTGGAAGTGCGTTGTGGCGGGTATCCCTTTGTGGAATTCCTAAAAAAAAGTATTGAAAGGTTTTCTAGAACTGGCTTGCCGCCATGTTTTAATATAAATCCATTAGTGTAATGAAAAAATAGGAATTGAATTTTTAGCTGGTTCTATTCTTGGGTGTGACTTAAAATTACGGTTTTTTTTCATAAAAATATACTTAAAGTAGGTACATAGATTTTTTTGTGAAATGGACCAAAGTAATAACAAATTTACGGCAATTTCTTTCGCTAGTCTTTAGAATTATTTTCATCGTTAATATGCCTAATGGTCCAACTCCAGTACTTATAACCACAGATTCGAAGACCAATAATTAAAGGACTGACGATTTTCATAGTAAAGTTCCAAAAGCACTGACAGCGGGAGCGGGGCCGCGCTGAAAATATACGAAAGGGGGCACACAAACCTACCCCTCTTGCGAATGCAGGCGTGAGAATATGTATGTATGTATGTATGTATGTGGGGCACATAAAGCACCGTCCGGGAAAAAAACGCGTTTCGTTCATGCTATTCGGCCACCGCGTAGCGCCGCTCCGCTTTTGCTGTCAGTGTGTTCGGAGCTCGGAGGCGTTCCTCTTTGTTGTGAACTTGATAGTGAAACCGGCGGCTTCAAGGCAGAATGACAATGAGACCAGTAGGCTTAGCACGGTATGGCGTGAGGCAAACCGTAAATTTCTGACGTCTTTAGTAGGACAATAACCATGTGCCCTGCAGTGCTAAACCAGCAGTGGCAAAGGATTATGGATATTACCTGATCCCAAATATTCCTCCTAGTTATCTTTGGTTCCGTACGGTCCGACCTTGTGGCCTTAGGGTTGTAATCAGGAGGGTGGTACAGCATGTCGTAAGGGCACAAAGGCTGCTCCTTTGACGCCCATTTAGTGTTAAAGTATGTCTCTTTGGACACCGGAATAATCATTCCTGTCGACAGACGGTCTTCTACCACTGTGTAACACGGCATCTTAAGAAGTTATCACTTCACGAGTTTCGGAATTTTACATATTGCCTAACACTTTGCAATCCCTGATATTATCTAAGATGTGTTTTATTTTATCTGTCGACTGGAGATAGCTGTTAATAAGGACGCGTCGTTGTAATTAATTTATCTTGCCATAATACGAAGACATGAATGACATCAGCACGGATTATCTACAATACGGATATAGATAACGTATAGAGCATAATATCTTGTCTTGATTTTGTCACTCAATGACGGTTTAAAAAGGTCTGTTATTGTAATCGATGCTTTAAAAATATTTTTAATTGGCCGACCTATTTAGAGTCATTCACGAAGAGGACTTTTGACACCGACTGGCTTCAAAATGACATCAAATTGACATTAGGTACTTTATTACAAGAAATGGCACCGTAGAGGCGTCAAAATTTTATTTCGATACAATTTTATCAGCATTATTGCGATTTTTTTTAACTACATTGCCTCAAAATTAGTGAAATGGACTATACCAGCTTGTCTTCGGAAATAATAGGTCCATAGTATTTTTTAAATATCCTTTATTTTATGTTTTATGATTTAATTTATTTTTAATTTCTTTATTTTTGTAGATTCATGGGACTTCATAAAATTCCCCGTCAAAGATCCGTGTAAGGATTTGTTTCGAGAAAGAAAATCAATTGACGACAACAATCCGTGCTACTGCCTGCTGAAGGGCGTGCGGAAGAAGCTAAGCCGTCGGAAGGAATCCGCCAGGAGCAGGAAGAAAGTCGAGTCTTCCACATCGCTCATCCTAAAGAAAACGACAGAGAGACAGGTTAGCGAGAGTCAGAAGTGTAAGCTGTAGTTACAGTAGAGTTCATTAATATATGAGCAAAACTGAGGGTTCAAAAATATCTGTACACCCTTATGACATTGACAATAAGGTGCAAAAGTTTACATATTTGGCATTTGTCTGCTAATGTATTTATGAACTCGACTGTACAATAGCGCCGCCCGCTGCATACAGCGATCTTAAAACAGAGAACAACGCGTTAGTCGGCTGCATTCAACACGCGATAGCTGCCACACTTGAATAAGCGCGGCGGCGATCGGCGGACAGTCTAGCGTAAACGGTGACCGACGTAGTTTGGTGACCGATGTAGTTTGGTGACCGACGTAGTTTGGTGACCGACGTAGTTTGGTGACCGACGTAGTTTGGTGACCGATGTAGTTTGGTGACCGACGTAGTTTGGTGACCGACGTAGTTTGGTGACCGACGTAGTTTGATGACCGATGTAGTTTGGTGACCGACCTAGTTTGGTGACCGACGTAGTTTGGTGACCGACGTAGTTTGGTGACCGACGTAGTTTGGTGACCGACCTAGTTTGGTGACCGACGTAGTTTGGTGACCGACGTAGTTTGGTGACCGACGTAGTTTGGTGACCGATGTAGTTTGGTGACCGACGTAGTTTGGTGACCGACGTAGTTTGGTGACCGACTTATGACCCACAATCTCCTTAAGGTGCATTCCGCAAATAATAATTACTTACAAGGAAGGGTACCCAACTGTCCACCTCCGATTTGATTCATTTTGATATATGTTATAGAGTAGTCTAAAATAACGAACTAATTTTTTTTTTTAGCTGCCCAAACTCAATCTGTTAGGAGAAAATGGCCGCCAAAGTGCTGAAAATTGACAAAACCTACTAATTTCCGTAGTGAGATTTGTTAAAAAAAAGTGATAATTAATTACTGGTTTCGTTACTATGCCAAAGAACATGAATAAAAACTCGAGGGGTGTTTCGGCATTTCACCACAAACTCGCTTTTTATATAAAAAAAAAACATGTCAAAATTTCACAAATTTCGCCGCTACACTCACTTTCTTAAGGTAATTTTTTTAGCTTGAAAACTTCTTGGTTCATGATCTCATGGCTAATGGTTATGAAAAGACAATAAAAATAACAATAAAAAACAATTGGCAGTCTGATCTATTAAAAAAAAAACTGAATTATGTGTCCACCTACAAGATGGACAGACGACTTGATAAAGGTCGTCGGAAAACGCTGGATGCAGGTCGCTTCCAACAGGTACTTTAGAAGTCTAAAGGGGAGGCATATGTTCAGCAGTGGAAGTCTTATGGCTGAAATAATGACGTTTAAAGATGGTTTCCCCCTCAGCCAGGCGTGGATTGAAGCAATCTATCGTACTAAAAAAACTATTTAATGCATGCCAATATAACAGTTTTCAATATAGTTTTCCAAAAGACATCGCTTATCAATAGCTGTTTGGGGTGCTTGTAGCCAAAATCATGAATTATTTCGGCAAACTGTACATTTTCGGCACAAGATAATATTTTTATTTTCCTCAGAAAGCATTAATTCACAATCGGGAATCAAGTCGAAAAATACTTGACATAAAACAGTTCTTGGTAATTTTAGTAAGGATAACTTGTTTTTCACAATATTGACCTGAAATAAAAAAAAAATTGTCAACCTCACCTTAACCAATTTACTTAATAAGAATAACAATAAAGCATATATGTATGAGTATACTTACACCATAAAAGTGAAAATACTGACTCATCAGGGTTTGACGCCAAAATGTACATTACTGTACTATAAACCGTGTGGTATAGCATGTTTGGAATATTTAAGTCATCATCATGTCATTTTAAGTCAGGTTGAAATTATATTAAATGGAAAATAATATAAAGTTCAGTTTTTTTAAGAAATCAGACTGCCCATTGTTTTCTTGTTGTCTTTTCATAACCATTAGCCATGAGATCATGAACCAAGAAGTTTTCAAGCTAAAAAAATTCCCTTAAGAAAGTGAGTGTAGCGGCGAAATTTGTGAAATTTTGACATGTTTTTTTTTATATAAAAAGCGAGTTTGTGGTGAAATGCCGAAACACCCCTCGAGTTTTTATTCAAGTTCTTTGGCATAGTAACGAAATCAGTAATTAATTATCACTTTTTTTGAACAAATCTCACTACGGAAATTAGTAGGTTTTGTCAATTTTCAGCACTTTGGCGGCCATTTTCTCCTAACAGATTGAGTTTGGGCAGCTAAAAAAAAAATTAGTCCGTTATTTTAGACTACTCTATAACATATATTAAAATGAATCAAATCGGAGGTGGACAGTTGGGTACCCTTCCTTGTTAGTAGACAGTCCAGCACCGTCTGCTTTAGGTAAAGTGAACTTGTTCTAGATCTATGTAAGTATATCTTTCTTAGTTAGTAAGTCCTTTGTCTATAGATTATAATCCTGCTTCGTTATTTCCGAAACGTTCCAACATGGAGTTTTTAAAGACGAGTTTCTCTATCCCTCAATGCGTTTGCAACGCTTTGTAATACACGGATGGCGGTGATTTATTAATTACACACTTTCCAATAGGTCAACCGCTTACTCCTTTTTCTGTGAACAAGTAATTTGAAACCGTTTATAAGACGCTTTTTAATGAAGCCATATTTCAGAAAACGTATATACCTAGGTCCCACGTTAAGTTAAGTACTTTTCAAGTTTATTTCACCAACTTCTCACTAATCTTGTTGCAGGTTTTCAATGATTATTCAGTACTGAGCTTCACCAACATTCTGCAAACGAATAGACCCGTATATGGCGACTTTGACGAAAAGTTTACCACACCCGAAAAACCATTAATCAAAGTGACAGTTATTCCAAAAAATAAAAAAAATCAAACAGCCAACACGCCGAGGAGGCGAAAAAAAAACCCCTACAAATTATCAAACCCAGACACGTCAATAAACACCAAGAACGTTTACGTCGTTGTGGCTGGAAGCAAAAGGGAGAAGGTTTACCAGATTAACACATTGAACAATGAGACTTGCTGCTCCGGACCGCTGGGTACCGCGTGTATAGGTAAACGCAAAACAGACAGCTTCACTCCTAATGACTGCAAAAAGGATTGCGAAAAGTTCCGGGACTTCGTCAACACTAATATGAAGAGGTATTTGGATAAACAGTCCACTTCATCGAAAAAGGATAAGCAGATTTCAGCCTGTGACGATGATTCAATGACATGCGAAATCCACGACTGTGGGTGTGCGTCCTTTAGTAACTTGAATAGCGAGAAACAGAGAATTTCAAGGAGAAAACGCGCGACAGAGGGAAAATGCATTGCGAAACGCAATGTTGACAGCAATACTCAGTCGGAAGAATCTGCTTCGAAGCAAACTATGGACCAATGCGTGCTAACGCGGCCGACGAAACAGCTGTGCCCTTCGTGCCGCCCTCAAAAGAACCGTATCAAAATTACTGGACGTATCGGGCTCACGGAGGATAATTACGTGCTCAGATGCAATGCCACTTTGGACGATCAGCCCAGTAAGTGTCACCGCTAGAATTTCACAAATTACCTACCTATGTATTCCCAAGAGGGATAGGCAGAGCACATGAATTCAAAAATCCAGTGCCACGTTTAGTAATTTTAGGGTAACCAGATGGTTAAACGTGATATTGCAGTGATAGGTTGCTAGCCCATCGCCCACAATACACTAACCCTTTCCCGGAGTCGACTCTTACGACACCCACGGGAAGAAAGGGGGAGAAGCTATTCTAAGCCGGCACCACACGGGATAGGTACTTACTTGTTATTGACCGTTCTTAAAACAATCCCGAGAATTTCCATTCCCTTGGCGTTACGTTTATCTTAATATCGAATAGATCTGCTTGTATAGGTTTTAAGTAGTTAACTAGATAGGTACATTTCTTATTTGATTGTTAACTAAGACCAAAGTCCAAATTTTCAAGACATAATAGCGCCAGGATATTTTGTGATCCTGAAATGGTTTCTCAAGAATTAGGTGCCCAGACCAGAAATCTTTTATAACCAATCTGATGTTTGCAGTTCCGACACAGTTCCAATCAGCAGACTGTACATTGTTGCCGGTGTCGCTGGGAAAAGAGGAGAAATGGTAAGATAATACTTAAGTGACGTTCACTTTATTGTGTGTTATATTTATATATATAATAGGTATGTGCTTCTTATTTTTCACTTCCGTTTTTTGTTTCAGGCCTTCTGTAATGAGGTGTTTCAGGTAATTATCAATATACGTGTGAGTATTAGGGAAATATTTAGGTCGCCATATTTGTATAATGGCATAGTTAAATGCCGTAAATGTAAATACAGATGTGAATAGGTACAGACGAGTTCATAAATATATGACCAGACAAATGCCAAATATGTAAACTTTTGCACCTTAATGTCAATGTCATAAAGGTGTACAGATATTCTTGAACCCTCAGTTTTGCTCATATATTAATGAACTCGACTGTACGTCAAACATGAGAACTTTTTGTTTTAGATGACTTCGTAAGTTTTTTTTTTATCTTTATTACGGCTTTGGTCAAGCTTGACCATGCCAGCCACGTAAAAAAAAAACAATTAAAATATAAAAAGCAACACAACATCAATTCAAAAAAACACAAAAGACATCATTACTTACAAAGAAATTTGTACACAACTTTGGCGGCATCACCGACTTCGTAAGTTAAGGCGAGGTTCTACTAGATTTGTACCCCGCGTCCCTCTCGCGCAAAAGAAGGCGAAGGCGGGGTAGCGGGCGACGCGGCAGGTCGTCAATACGTTGGGCACGCGGTCAAGTTTTAGAATAAATATGAATTTAAAAAATAAACAACATCGATTGAAAACTATAATTTAGCAGATTCTCTGTAGTACTTAAAGATAAATATTTCCATATAAAAATTATGTAGAAATTAAAAAGAATAAAACCAAATAATGGGTTTTAGTTTTTATTTTTGCCTATTTTCGAGAATTTATATGATCGAGGAAAGTACATCCTATCGTGTAACCAATTAGCACGTTCCTTAGGCAATATCTTTACGTATAACATATATTTTTTTCAAGACTGTCATTTAGCAGAAAGTATGTAAAACATTAGATCTTGCAACCTTCAATTCCGTCTCCCTTGGAATACCTCGCTTTAAGAAGGCTTATTGTACGCATTTTTTTCCAGGCCGGCAAGGATACAACGTGATTCAGTCAGCCAAGTAAATGTCTGTAACGTTCTATGTCCAGCTGCGGCTGCAACCCCCACGTTATTGGGGTAAGACACACAATTGGCTTATGTAAAAGTTTATAAAAATGTACTAACTACTTTTCTTATAGCCAATATGAACATTTATACATTTGTATACAGCAATGTACTTTATCTACTCTTTCATTTCAGGAAATCATCTCAAGCAACTCAGGTTGATTTTGACGTGCAATTCAGTAAGCCTGAGAGTTCAAAGAAAGTCAACTATGATAAGGTAGTGCAATGTTACTGTGTCGATACAGCCGAAAATGGGACATGCGTGTCTGACGAGGACGAAGACGTCGCCCTCAAAGAATGCCAAAGCCCTCTCGTTATAATATCAGTCTATCCCAAACATGACTCCGTTGAAAAAGTTAAAACAAGAACATTTGGCAATAACATAAATAAAGTCGGCGTTAGTCAGGAATTGATCGAACAATTTTCACCTCAGCTGTACAGTCAAAAGGTGAAACAAGTGTACAACGCTGAAAATAAACAAACAGAACCAAAACTTAAGAAGACGGCAGCTCGCAGTCGTTCGCCTTCCCCCACAAAATTAACTAATAAGGAAAAGAAAGCTAACGATGCCAAAACCCGCGTTTTCGCTTCCACTTCCAAAAAAGTGATCCGCGAGACGACGTCTACGGGTAGTAATAAAAAGACCAAGACTGTTACAAATAAGTTTCAAACTAAAAATGTTTTCCAAGCGAATTCTGTGTTCAATAAGAAGACGGAACAGAAGCCGAAGTCTCGCCCGGCGTCTCCCAGGAGCCCTTCGCCGAGCAGGCGGTCGACGAGCCCCAAGCCCAAACAGCAAGTTACAACAGGAACCAATACGGAACAAATGCTAGCTAAAAAAGCTTTGGTGGACGATTTTACGAAGAAATACACCGAGCAAATGGAAAGGAACGCAAAAGAAAACCCAGCATTAAACACCAAGCATAACGTTTCTACCGTCACCGTGAATATTGATGGCGACAAGGAATACTTCAATGTAATGTTCAGCCAAGGGGCAGCGGACACAGGTGTGACCGTTACGAAGACTGTTAAAAATAAGCTCGCAAGCTACCCAGGGGATAACGAGGATTCCACGTCTTTAGAGAATTTTTTATTCATACAGCCCGAACACGAACCACGAAAGAGGTCATTTTCCCAAACCCTTATGTTTGACGGGGTAGGTGGTTTAGAATTTGTTTCTTCATTAAGTACATATCCCCAAAAACAGATGTTTGTTTGGTAGGTATATCAGGGAGGAACCTGTGGGGGGAGGGCAGTGTTACAATGCTTCTCACTTAGTGCTGAAGCCTTAGATAGTGTATACCAGTATTGGTATGCTGGAGAGGCCAGATTGTTTTATTGGTGGGTCCCTCTATCGGGCGTCGGGCGAGTGCTTTTTCTTTCTTCATAAACACTTAGGTATCTTTTGAGAACATCACTTTTCTTAGGATTTTGTCTTTTTACGTATCTATAGATAGAGGTTACGCGAAAAATTGAATAAGAAACAGTAATGTTCATTGATATCAGTAACAACACCATTGCTAAAATTTAGTTGCAGGAAGATCTACCGCATAAATTAACTTCGAAATTGCACGTCAGAGACAGCATCGAGGTATCTCACAGGTATTATTTATTAACCCATTAATTTTAAGTAATTAACTATCTTGTTTAAATTGAAAGTGTTGTGAAGATGGTGGACGTTGCAGGCGTGAAGAGAGAAACAGTTTAGTCGGTAAAACGGCTCAAACACACGTCACAACTAACACAGACGTTCCCAACGATGTTGAACCCAAGTTCTTAGGTAACATTGTTTTTAATTTTTTTGTTGAATTCGTTTACTCACCAAGCCTTCGAGTTGTGGGTATAGTCATTATAATTAAATGGACTTGAAGTATTATCTTTACTTCTGTTATTGACGAGCGCAGGCTAATCGTTTCATGGTTATTTTACTAGTTCATGACTATCTTATAATTTAATAGTTGTCTTTAAAGATTAAATAGCACATTCCATCAGCGATGGAACGAATCGACAGTGACAAAAGCGCTCTAAGGACTTTTAGAATTCAATATTTTAGAAACAGTCCTATTGTACACTATTTAACTGATCATGTTAATGTACTAACCGAAAAAACCCAAGCTTCACTTAATTATACGTTAATTATTATTATTGATGAACATTATGTCTTCTTTTATTTAGTCCAGCTGAAACACTTCCGAGGAGACGACTGTTCGATTTCCGACCCAACAGAAAGAGATAAGGAGATAAGGGAGCTACTCGGCTTAGATAAGGGCAGATTCAAGCCGCCGATGCAAAAACCCTCGGAGGCGAGTTAAAAACAAACCAAGTATTATTTGACACCTTTTCAAGACATGAAATTCTGAGTAACGAATACCTACGTTACTTAGCGTTTTCATAATTATCGCAGAGCATAGTGCATCTGTTTTTTGAGTGGCGCTCGGTAAATGTCGGCAATCATTTAGTTTGGAGCAAATTGTAAAAATGGATATATTTTGCTGACCGTACAATTTATTTTACGTATTTTTGTTTATTTTTTTGCTTAGGACAACAGGGATACTTCATTCAGGGACGTCAATCAAGATTGCTTTCGCTGCCTGTTCCGACGGCCTAGGTTTTTTATTTTATTTATAAAAAATATCTATCAACTGACAACAGTATCATAGTTCTAATGCAATGTTTCAATTTCAGCCAAATGAAAGCTAATTGCACAATGCCATTGTCAAAATATAGTGTAGCTTGCGAGAACATTAACAGAGACCGCCATTTAAATCTAGAACAGAAAACATCTCCGTACCAGCCATTGTCTCACGAACGCAGCATCAAGCTACTTCTCCACCTTAACCAGCGAAACAAACAGAAATCAATAGTTTTGTCACCGCAACAATATGCTAAAGTCAGAAAAACAATCTACCACATCTTACTGAAAAAAAATTTCATGGAAAGGCGGCAAAAATGCAGCTTAGTTTCAGTCGGCAAAGTCAAGGCAAAAGCCAAAGATGGATTGGTGTTTCACTTCAACAAAGTAACCCAAACTGAGGCTGAACATGGATTTGATATTCCTAATGTAAACCAGTCTCACAAAAACTACGATTCTAGAAAACGAGCTCCCGTTATGCCCAGTATTGAAGAATTTAAGCCTGGTGAAAGGAGCTCGGACAGCAGGCAGGATCGGGAGGAGCAAGCTGTTAAAAGCAGAGAAAGCCTAAATGCGGTTAATAAGACACAAGATCGGAAAGAAGTTCCCTTTTTAAATCTGTTTACGACGAACAAAGATGGCCGGGGTGTAGAGAAATTCGAGACGACGGTCTTATTCAATGCTTGCCATAGGAAGAGTTCTAAAAGAGGGAGTCCTATAGATTATCCCAGAAAAGCTGCGTCGTCTGTCCAGATACACTACGCGCGAGTGGAGTACACGAAGCGGGTTATGTTTTCGTCTTCAGAGACGCATACGCCGCCACCGGTCTCCCGTAACGCACACCATAAACAACCTGTAAAAGAAAAGAGTCCAAAACCAGAGAGGAAGAATTCGGCCTCAATTCATACCATTTTTAAAGGTGAGTGACTACTTGAACGTAGGTATATGTAATAACGAAAATTAAAAAAAAAATTGTAAATTTTACATACATACATACATATCCTCACGCCTGTATTCCCAAGAGGGGTAGGCAGAGCACATGAATTCAAAAATCCAGTGCCACGTTTAGCAATTTCAGGGTAACCAGATGGTTAAACGTGATATTGCAGTGACAGCTTGCAAGCCCATCGCCCACAATACACTAACCCTTTCCCAGAGTCGACTCTTACGACACCCACGGGAAGAAAAGGGGAGGTGCTATTCTAACCCGGCACCACACGGGGAAAATAAATTGTAAATTTTGATGGAAAAAAATAGCAGATCCCTAATTATTTTGTCTCCGCCTGTCCTTTTTTTATTACTTATGTTACAAAAACAATAAAATTGATGAATGTATTTTTATTTATCAGTTCTAAGTACAGTTTAAAAATACTGTCAACATTTACATTTGTTAATTGCCAACAACGGACGTCTACCCTAATTAGAATAGATAAAATTACAAGCATTAGCACTTTCTTGCCATTAACGTCTTATTATGAAAATTACGATCGTTATACATTTTGTGCATCACAACCGGAAAATCCTTCTGATCTAAATATGAACCATTGTAGAATGTAACTATGAGAAAAATTAACTGTTAGAGAGATCGCTCTCTAGACAGATAGACTACTGGCCCGTCTAAGAAAGACCATGGGTCATCTGAA
>BHDV01069857.1:0-15255 GCA_005406045.1 Adoxophyes honmai | reverse complement strand
TCCGAGATTCTTACCTTAATTAACCTTACTTTATTAGGCTAATACTATGTTTTTGTTTTACATAATAATCAAATGACTCATAATTGAATAGAAAACAAAGAAATAAGGGTTCTCAAAAGAATAGATTGTGGTTTTTGGTAATTATTTATGGAGATCAACTATTTTATGACTTTTTTACCGAAGATTAGAAAAATATTGAGAAAATTCAAAATTAACGTATTTTGTAAAAAACAATAAATAATATTTTTTTTAGCACACTATAACAATTCAGTGACATTAAACTTAACGAGATCCCACGGTGTAATTCGGCAAACATCAGTCTCAAAGATGACCCTTATTTCAATAATGTACTTGGCAGTCTTGGCAAATCTGAGAAGAAAATAGCTGACAAATGTGTTTTTTACATGCCCAGCAGCGGTATCTAGTCTGCCTTTATAACTTGCTAGGACATATACCGCACAAATTTCTCCAAGCAGGCCTTTGGGCCTGAGTTCCGAGTACGGGGGTGGGAGACAATTCCTTCGTAAAACTCGCCTAATAGTAAAGCGAAGCTACCTGTGCAGTCAGTCCTCTAGCCAAATTTACCGTCTTTGCTTTATGTCGTCAACTAAAAAAAAATATCATTAGGTAACGTCTAAAATACTATGGCAAAAAATTATTTTACTGATGTAACGTATGACAGACACTATGGATTTAATAAGTCATTTGTGAGGTGACGTCTAATAGACTCCAGCGTTTATTGCTGAACTTACGTCTGTGGGACACCAACAGCTCATAACTCCACTCGTCTGCAGCGCACTGCCGCTTGTGTTGCACTCTCGGGTGGCGCGAACCAATAGCGGAAGGTACTGAGCGAGACAGGACTACATCACGTCACATTGCGATCTGGTAACGTTTTTACGTTTGGCGGTGTCTGACAGACTACCACCTCAGTGGCAGAAGGTTAAACATGTTTTCTTGCAAATTTTGATATGTAATCTGATTCGCACTTGGCTGGTTTTTTTAACATAACTTTCCCAAAAACATCAGGTCGACATTATTTCAAGTCCTTTATGACACATTTTTGAACACCCCGTCTTAAGCTTTTTTAACTCTGAGATACAGCTTCTTAGTAACTTCGCAGAATATCACAAAGGCATCTAAGGAACAACAAAAGGTTGCCCAAAAAATTTCAAACAGATTTCTCAAAGCGGGTAAATTCCGCCGGATCCGGCTATTATGGTGGGGGACGCGCGGCAGTGGTAAGCCAAGTACCACACTTGCAATTGAAGGAAAAATTTTAGTTGATGCTAAATGAAATATGATCAGGTAGATTTACAATCTATACTAATATTATAAAGCTGAAGAGTTTGTTTGAATGCGCTAATCTCAGGAATTAATGGTTCGAATTGAAAAATTATTTTTGTGTTGGATAGACTATTTATCGAGGAAGGTTTTAGGCTTTAAACCATCACGCTGCGACTAATAGGAGCGAAGAAATATTGGGAAATGTAGAAAAAGACGGGGAAAATTAGTCACTATTCTCGCGGACAGAGTCACACAGCACAGCTATAAAAAATAAATTTTCACCTTGTCGACAATAACGACGCTTCAAACACTACCAACAAAATGTTGAAGGTGAGAAAACTTGTCGATATGCTTAAAATTTGTTTTATACTTTTTTTCTCTTTCAAATTTTTTGTATCCCCTTTAATTATAAAATCAATATATTTCCAATAAAAATCTGGTAATTTTATTTTGACTATTAATGGGTTAAAGGAACAACAAAAGGTTGCCCAAAATTTTTAACAGGTTTCTCAAAGGGGGTAAATTCCGCCAGATCCGGCTATATCGAGATGGAGGAGTGTTGTTGAAAAAACAAAGCAATCACTGCATTTTATTTGTTTTTAATTTGGTCATGAGCTTCTAATTTTTTTGAATTTTGTGTCGCCAGGCAAAAAGGTTAAGAACAGGACCTAGGATAGCAATATTATTGTAGCCTAAAATTGAACTTGGCTCTCATTTCACATTAACGTTTTTGATGGTATTTTACCATACTCTGTAATCTATAACATTTAGAATCTGAACCACTTATTTTAACTTGTTCTTTTCTTCAATCATTGTATAGCTTTCCCTAACAAAGATCGCTCTGTATCAAAAACGCCATCCATTATCTCGTTTCCTTTTAATTCTGTATTCAAAATGTACTCTATTTTTGATGTTCAATAAAGTGCCCGGTTTTGGGTTAGAATAAAACCTCTCCATTTCTTCCGTAGACGTCGTAAGAGGCGACTAAGGAAACAGGTTTAATAAGTGTACTTTAGGCGACAGGCTAGCTTGTCACTATTATACCTCTTCCATCTGTTTTTAAAAATCTAAAATTATGTATGCTAGAAGAGGCTACGAAGCGTGATATATTTTTTTTGTCTGTGTCGCGTTTTGTGTGCTCTGCCTTGAAACTTGCATTTTGAAAAAAATACTTTTTGCCAAGTTTCTTAAAGCGTATTCTTGGCACTGGATTTTTAAGTTCTTGTGCTCTGCCTACCCTTCTTGGGAATACAGGCGTGAGAATATGTATGTATGTATTCTTGGCAATGATGGTCTGTCCGAATCGCTGGTAGAATCAAAAGTGACGTGTAAAAGTACTCTTAGGAGCCTATTTGCATAAACAAAAATAAATAAATATAGTATTGAATTTTGATTTTTTTGAATTTTGCCTACCCCATTTGGGAACATGCGTGATTGTATGTATGTATCTAACAAAGTATATTTCTATTGAAATCAATTGATTTTTGTGTTGAACTTGGCTCTATTTTACTCTATGTCCGCACGGCATCCATATTTCTGCTAATCCTCGTTTAAATCCACGCGGCTGTAGTCCGGTCACGGACCGACACTTGTTCTATGACATGATTGGATAAGTTGCTATTTCAGGATCATTTTACATACATACATACATACAATCACGCCTGTATTACCAAACGGGGTAGGCAGAGCAACGACACGTGACATAGACAAAACCACGATAATGACTATTTCACGCTTCACCGCCACTTTTAGCGTAATTTTAGGTTTGAAAACAAATGGAAGATGTAGTATAAAAGTGACAGGTTGCTAGCTTGTCGCCTAAAGCATACCTAAACCTTTTTCGTTAGTCGCCTGTTACGACATCCACGGAAGAAATAGAAGTGTTATTCTATCCCGACACCACACGGCGACCTCTTCCATCTGTTTTCAAAAATCTACAATTACACTAGAATTGGCTACGAAGCGTGAAATGGCACTTTTGTCGTCGCGTTTCTTGTCTGCCTACCCCACTTGGCTTGTATGTTTGTAATAAAGCACATTTCTACTGATTTTTTTTTATTGAACTTGGCTCTTTTTTACACTATGTCCGCACGGCATCCATATTTCTGCTAATCCTCGTTTAAATCCACGCGGCTGTAGTCCGGTCACGGACCGACACTTGTTCTATGACATGATTGGACAAGTTGCGATTTGAAGTTCATTATGTCGACTATATTGCCACATTGTTAGTTAGCTACTCAAAACTGACGGAACTTCATATAGTTTTGGGAAAAAGTAGCTGTTTCATAGGTACGCACTGACAGACAGATTTATGGCGAATCTTTAAGAGCGTGCACACAAAATTCGGTGATTTTGATGTTTTTCCAATGCTTTAGAAAGCTATAAATCCTTAAGTTTTTAAAGAAAAACTACTGTAACATATAAAGAAACTCTTTTTCTAGGGAATAACGGAAAAAAATATTTTATTAGCAACACAGATTTCTTTTACTTAGCCAATTTGTTGAAGGGTTTTCACAAAAATACGCGTCAGAGCTGTCTTTCACTTGAAAATTTGCCATTAAAATTTACCATAAATGATATAAACTTGTTATTATCTGATAGACAATATAGTCTACTGGGGATTGACGGATTAACATGAATCAAATTATTGGTTTTTATTATTCAAATACCATTTTACATAATTTGAAAGTTGAACCATTACTTTATTTTTTTTCTCATTGATTTTAATGTAATTACAAATGAAACAATTTTATTGTAAATTTACAGAATATGTTTAGTCTAACCATATTTTTTTCATGGCTAAATATGAGTTAATTTACATTTCACGATTTTTTAAACATTGGTCCAAAACCACTAAGGTCAGGTGGGGGAAGAGAAACGCAGGGATAAGAGGGCTCTACAGACAATAATCACTCATAACTCGACGAGTTATGGTCTGTGGTGCCTCTTACCCCTGCCCTGCCCCTGAATTTCTCTTCCCCCACCTGATCTTATATTACGTTCGTAAAAAATGTGTGCGCCCTCTTAAGGGTTCCAGTTTTTTTTTCATTTGGATACGGAGACTTCCTGTTTGTCCTGTGTGATATCGGTATTGAATAAGTACAGTTTTTCCGTGGATGTCGTAAGAGGCAACTAAGTAAGTAAATCTGTATCTCTACTAATATTATAAAGCGGAAGAGTTTGTTTGTTTGATTGATGGTTTAGGCTATATGTATAACATCGCGCTGCGACAGGTAGGACCGAAGAAAAATTGGAAAATGTGGTAAAAAACTGGGAAAATTATTCACTTTTCCACGCGAACGGAGTCGCGGGCACATCTGGTATATTTCAGGCGACAGGCTAGCAACCGGTCACTTTCACCTCAAAACCTAAAAAAATACTAGAAGTTGCCTCGAAACGAAAAAAACACTTCGGGAGTGAAGACCGGTTTTCGCGAAAAACCCCCAAAATACTTGAAGGTAATAAATGTAGGTCACGCGTAACATGTCCGCGGTCCATCCATCAGGAATGATAAATAACCTGTCAGGTCTAACTGAGCGGATCTAGGAAGGCTTAGCTTCGGACCGTGTGCTAACAAACGCCTTTAACACAAAAAATCGCTATCAAAATGAAATAAAAATCATTAAAAACACGTACGTCTTTTGTTTTAATCTGGTAGCGTTTCTATCTTCTATCATTCACGAGTGGTAGGATCGATTGCGGGTGGTAGAATCTGTTGCTGGTGGTAGAACTTATTGTGGGTGGTAGATCCTATATTACCTCGTGTGTTCATAAGTTTTGAGACGTATTTCAAGCGATAGATTTTTAATAAAAACGTGCTGGTTGCTGGCTGTGGCTATTTAATAATTTTAAATTGGAATCTTAAGATTAAAATAATAAATATTTTCTTTTTGTTATCATTGTTTTGTCAAAATGGCGGCCAAAAAACAATTGCGGTGTAGTGTAATTTTATTGTATGAAATCGGAAAAAAACTAATATATTTTTTTAACGAATTATAAAGTATTGGAGCAAGTCGCAACTTTGTGTATTATATCAAAAGGAGTTACAAGGATACACAAAGGATTGAAAACCGCCCAATAACTGATCGTCCATGATCTGTAAGAACTCCTGCTAACATAAAGAAGATCAAAGAACGAATTCGTCGATATACGTGTCGCACGCAGAAGAAGATGGGCTACAGACTGGCATTTCACGTATATCGGTGAATAGAATACTTAAATATGATCTTAAATTAAAAGCGTAAAATAAGAAAAAAGTACACTATCTAAATGATCGTCTGCGCAAAACGCGGCACCAATGTTGTCAAATGTTACTTAAGCAGCACGACCCTTTAAAAATTTTGTTCACGGATAAGAAAATAGTTACCTTCGAAGAAAAGTTTAATAGGTAGAATTATAAAATCTACACCGAAAGCCTAAAGGACCTTCCGTCTAACGCGCGGAATGTGCAAGGCACACATCATGCAGCTAATATTGTGGTATGGTGGTCCGTTACACATGAAGGTGTTACGAGACTCCATTTTTGTCAAAAAGGGGTCAAAGTCAAAGCACAAAATTATCAGAATGACATTCTACAGAACGTTTTAAAACCCTTATTTACCTCTCTATTCGCTGACAAAGACTGAATTTTCCAGCAAGATTCTGCTTCCTCTTACAATGTGAATTTCACAAAAAAGTGGGTAAAAGAAAATTTGGCCGCGTTTACTAGTACTGAGGAATGATCTTCTTCAAGCCCAGACTTAAATCCTATGATTACTCTTTGCGGACGGAACCAGAGCTGAGGGCATGTCGAAAGCCACATCCAAACCTTCGGGCCCCGAAAAGCACATTAGTGAAACAAACAAAACGTTTTCCTATTGAAAAAGTACCTGAAGCTATTGATGAGTGGAAACCATGCTTAAGAGCTTGTATTAAAAATAATGGTGGACATTTCGAGTAAAATCCATTTTTATTTTACTAACACAGCGTGTTTCATCAACCCTATAACTGTATCATAAAAATAAATCATTATCATTTAATAAAATTCGACGATAAAGTTTGTCTCAAAACTTATGAACACACGAGGTATTATCTAGCCTGGGTCGGTATCCCACTGCTGGGCAAAGGCCTCCCCCCATGTCTGCCATTCCTCCCGATCTAGAGCGGTCTGGGGCCAGTCGCCGAGAAATACGTCTAGGTCGTCCCACCATCTCCGTCTGGGCCTGCCCCGTCGTCGCCATCCATCACTTGGCACCCACTCAGTGACATGTTTGGCCCACCGCAGTGGATGCATTCGGCTGACGTGGCCTGCCCAGTCCCACTTCAACCTGGCCGTCTTGGCACCGATATCGACAATACCCGTTTTAGAGCGCAGCACAGTGTTCCGGATCCGGTCAATCCTTCCCACTCCAAGCATGCTGCGCTCCATAGCTCTTTGGCAAACCTTCAGTCTAGTCTTCTGCGACTCGGTTAGTGACCAAGTTTGAGCACCGTAAGTTAGAACAGGCAGTATAAATACATCGACAAGTTTTCGATTTAAAGTAGATCTTATAGCAGGTGGTAAAATATTTTGCGGGTGATTGAATCTTTGTGAAGAATCTAAAGCGGGTGGTAGAACTTATTGCGGGTGGTAGAATTGATTCCGAGTGGTAGAAATAATTACGGGTGGTAAAATCATTGCGAGTTGTAGAACCTAATGGAGGCCTATGTCTGCATGACCACGACCGCAAAGTAGCAGCAATTGAGGATTTTTTTTCCAGTGCAAAGGGACAAATTTTAGGCTTTATTAGTTGTAACATTTAATTCCTAGTTTCAACAAGCCGACAGCTGACAAATGGGTTCGAGTTAGCACTTTACTTCTACCCGTAAACTTAATGACTTGAATCAAGCAAACACTCCATCAATTTGATGGCTCATTCGAATTGTTTTATTCTCAAAGGGTGACGCTTTGCTATTGAGTTTACGATAATTCATGGAACATTCCCTGTGTTTATAGTTAACTGTTACTTTTATCTAAATCATGACGACTTTATACGTTCTGACGCAATCAGAAAATGGCCTACAAACGAACCTCTATTCTTTAATGGCAGTATACATACATACATACGCCTGTATTCCCAAGAGGGGTAGGCAGAGCACATGAATTCAGGAATCCAGTGCCACGTTTAGCAATTTCAGGCCCATAACATTTTTAGCCCATCGCCCACAATACACTAACCCTTTCTCAGAGTTGCCTCTTACGATACCTACGGGAAGAAAGGGAGAGGTGCTATTCTAACCCGACACCACACCATTTATTATTTACTAGCTGTGCCCGCGACTCCGTCCGCGTGGAATAGTGACTAATTTTCCCCGTTTTTCCCGCATTTGTCGATGTTTCTTCGCTCCTATTAGTTGCAGCGTGATGTTATATGGCCTAAAGCCTTCCTCAATAAATGGTCTATCCAACACAAAAAGAATTTTTCAATTCGGACCAGTAGTTCCTGAGATTAGCGCGTTCAAACAAACAAACAAACAAACTCTTCAGCTTTAATATTAGTATAGATTACTATGTTCTAGCAAAAATATATTTGATTCGATTTGATTTACTAAGATATTACAGTTTGTTTGAGTTGATGAGGTTATAATATTTATCTAGCATTCCCAACCCAATGGGTTCGACAGACTGACAGCAAACGACCATTTTCTTTCCTTTGACCAACATTCTTTCACCTACAAGAGTAATTTTTTCCATCTCATCGCCAGTTCTTTAATAAAAGTGCCCAAAAATATGGAAAACATCCTGCGGCGCTTTATTCTTGTTTAACCGCTTTCCTTATTTATTATTATTACTGGATCCGTCGAAACCACAGACTTATATCGAAATAGATAACTTCTCTACCTACTTCATAGATAGACCCTCTAGAATACGGTCTAGGACTTTAATTCATGAGTCACTAGCTTTTGCTCGCAGCTTCGCTCGCGTTAAGAAGTATTTTAGGGAAGTGGGGGGGTTATGAAGAGACAAAAAGTAGCCTATGTTACTCTCCATCCTTTTAACTATCTCCGCCCAAAAAATCACGTCAATCCGTCGCCGCGTTTAGACGTGAAAGACGGACAAACAAACAAACACACTTTCTTATTAATAATATTAGTATGGATGAGCCACCATAGAAACTTTTCAAAGAGAAAAACATTTCGATTTCCCTTGATAATTAATGGGATGTCACTATGACGTTTACTGTGAATTGGTTCCATGCTGGCTCATGAATTAAAGTCCTTGACTGGACTCTACGCCAAACCATCGAGGCGATCGCTGTGCTCTTATTGGCCGGTCCAAGATCGCGCGTAACGCTAGCGCCTTTTTCTTTACGGTTATTGGCTCTGTACAGTTTTTGTGACAGTGACGGTGACGTTAGTAAGGGACAAACCATTAACTTTATGCAGGCCTGGGTGGCCTACATTGTTTCTCTAGTGGGTCTGTCCTCTATACCTACTGTAACGTCACATGAGCGCTTTTGCGATGGGAATTGACAGTCCGAGTGAAACCGATTAAAGACGCCGCCTTATTCAAGTTGTCCTGTCTCTAGGCAGTTAAACCTAATCTAAGGTACAAAATTAAATAAAATCGCGTCAAAGGGAGAGCATTGCTCTCCCTTTTGGCTCCCTTTTGGCTCCCTTTTGGCACGCGAAGCAGTGGCGTAGCTAGGGGGGGCGGCGGGGGCAGCCCGCCCCGGGTGTCACCCTCTTGGGGGTGACACCCGGCTGTGAACTTTAGTAGTCAATGAAAAAATATAAAAGGTAATAAAAAAACATGTGCTCACACTGTCGGTAAATAAACATGAAGCATAATTATTTTTTATTTTAACAATTTCTATCGAATTCTAGGGAGGGGGAGGGTGTCACCCATGGTAGCTACGCCACTGACGCGAAGTACACACATTTGAGTCATCTATTTTAATGTAAGTCTGTGGTCGAAACGTATTATAAATTTCCATTTAATGCCGTGTTATTACCTGGGTTATATTAAAATGGAACTCATTTCGTACCTGCAAAGAAACGTACGAGATTAATAACAATTTGACAGTAGGCAAAAGTACGACGACTTTCATACAATTTTCCAGTTTATTTTCTAGATTAAACATTTTTAACATAAAACTACCGTGAGTACTTATAGTGAAATAAAACAGTCACGTTTTTATGTCGAGATTAGCTCGACATGTTACGGGCCAATTCGTAGCCCATTATCTGGAGCAGCGCGCTGATGATGATGGGTCACGAATTGGCCCGAAACATAACGAGCTAATAATCTCGATATCATCAACATCATCCAGCCTATGTACGTCCCACTGCAGGGCACAGGCCTCCTCTTAGTATGAGAGGGCTTGGGCTATAGTTCCTACGCGGGCCCAGTGCGAATTGGGAACTTAACACACAACATTGAATTGCTTCGTCGCTGTGTGCAGGTTTCCTCAAGATGTTTTCCTTCACCAAATAGCTCGTGGTAAATATCAAATACGATATCGCACGTAAATTCCGAAAAATTCAGAGGTGCGAGCCCGGGGTTTGAACCCACGACCCTCTGCTTGAGAGGCCACAGGTCGAACCGCTGGGTTAACACAGCTTTTTTTTCTCGATATAAAATGGTTAATTTATAGTTATAATTACTAAAATTTTCGTGACAACACACATACTTAATCAATTACGCCTGTGTTACCAAAGAGGTAGGCAGAGTACACGAATCATGTCATAGACAACTTCACACTTCGCAGCCACTTCTAGCTATTAGGAAAAAAAGAGAAGGAAGAGAGAAAGAGAAAAGAATCATATAGAAAAAAAGAAGAGAAAAAAAAATAGAAGGAAGGAATGAGAAAAGAAAAAAAGGAAAGGGAGAGGGAAGGGAAAGGAAAAAAAGAAAAGAAAAGAAAAGAAAAAAAAACTAAGTAGTTGTAATTAATTTTAAGAGCACAATACTGTAAAACTGTTGTGTCTTTACGCGGAGCGCACAGTTAAGCTAAAAAAAAATATATATATCCTAAAATCATCAAGGTACGGACCACGAGTCCGTAGATGAAAAATTTGTTAATAAAAAAAAAAAAAAGAAAAGCCACTTCTAGCATAATTTTAGGTTTAAACAGATGGAAAAGGTATAATATTGACGATTTGCTAGCCATTAGGCATTTAGGTATTAAAGTAACCTAAAACATACCTAAACCTGACTTCTCTATTTCTAATCTAATAATCTAAGATATGTAAATGCAAATGTAAGATAAGTAAGCCATGGCATGCACAGAGAAATAGAAAAAGAAAAAAAAAAAAATATGAAAAGGAGGAGGAAAATAGAAAAAGAAAAAAAAAGGAAGAAAAAAAGAAAAATGTAATTAATTTTAAGCGCATGTATTTTTAAAAAACTGCTGTCTTTGCGCGGAGCGCACAGTTTATTCTAAGATAAAAAAATAATTCTAAAATCATCAAGGTACCAACCACGAGATGAAAAACTTGACTATAAAAAAAAAAAAACCTGACTTCTTGGTCGCCTTTTATTACATCCACGGAAGAAATAGAGAGATTTTATTCTATGCCGACACCACCAGGCACTTACACTCATTTTCTAACACTTAGCGAGACTTATCACGTGATTTTTATGTTATAATACGGTTTCAAATACCTCGACGTTTCGCCCGCGTTACAGCGACCGCGGTCACGAGTAGATTTGAAAAAAATACTTACTATCGCATGAAAAAACATGTTTAATTTTCGCTAAGTGCTAAATACGATTGAACATTGTTGGCATTGTTGCATGGAACCATCCCTGTGGCTTTTTTCAAATAGAAAAACAAAATCCGACCAATCAGGAACAATCGCGGGCTTTAGAAATCCATTTTGAAAGAGACCAATCAGCGAGCGGCATGGCCTGTAATCAAGAGTGATCGAAATTCAATTTATTCGAGTTTGAAATAGGGATGTTACGCATACAATTTTTTTGACATCCGCGGATGACCTAACAGTTCTGATGCGGATACGGATTTAAGGGTAGGTACACTAAAAATCATAAAATCATTTATGAAATTTTACGGTTTCAAACTTCTAAAGTAACAAAAAATCCTTGTAAGATCTAAGTCTAATACGTCTTGGTTAACGTATTGTGTCGGAATAGAATAACACCTCCATTTCTTCCGTGGATGTCGCAAAAGGTAATTAAGGGGGTTAGGTATGCTTTGGCGATAAGCTAGCAACCTATCACTGTAATAACCTTTGTGTATTTTAAACTTAAAATTATGCTGGAAGTGGCTTCGAAACGTAAAATCATGCTTTTGTCTATGTTACAATTCGTGTGCTTTGTGTAAGCTATCTGCCAAAGAATTGTGAATTAATCTCGCACCACGAAAAAATAAAAACAATAAATTGAAAGAGCGATGGCGGCACGTGCCACCGCATAGTCGTTTCTGTACAAACTTGTTTCAAATTTACTACCGGATAAACTTAATATTGTTTTTCCTTGGATGCGGATTCATAATGTTGAATTGAAATAAAGCATAAGCAGGAAAGGTCCACTCCGTAGCGGAGACCTCGTTAAATATCTACGGCAAGAAGGTAACGAATGTAACGATAGAAAGAAACACCAATATTTTTACTCCTAAACATGTTCCAGACGACCTATTCCTCCTTTGCGGATGCGGATAATCCTAGCATCCCTAGTTTTGAGCAACGGTTCTTCTATGGAATTAGCGTGGATTGATTTTACCGGTCAGAGACACTTTGTTTGAATTACTGTGACAACTGACAAGGTTTTCTATTAAGACAGTTTTTATTTTTTTATTAACAGAAAAAAACAAAGGGATTCCAACGCTAATTCAACATAGATACAAGCATAAAAAAGACGACTAAATTAAACTACTAAATGACTACCAAACTAAATTAAATGGTCAGGAAAACATCTTGTTTCCACACTTCATAATCATAATTCTACCAAATAAAACTGACTACCATAATATAACTGAGAAAATTTGAACATTCTTCAGAATTATGAGTTCCGTGTTATAAAGTTTGTTAATCAGGTGGAAAGTGAGGTAATTTGATTATACAAATTTACCCGTGTTGTTTTTAACCGACTTCAAAAAGGAGGAGGTTCTCAATTCGACCTAATTTTTTTTTTTGTGTATGTTACTCGATATCTCGAAAACCCGTGGACCGATTTTCAAATTTTTTTTTAATCGATAGGGTATAACTCGAAATTGGTCCCATTGGCACGAAACCAGGATCTGATGATGGAATCTTGGAGAAATCGAGGGAACTCTTCAAATTTTATATGGAGATGTAAGGCGTTTTCGGTAATTTGTTGATGAAGTCAAGATTATACATTCAGTAAACAGAATACTTTCAAAATATTGCTAATTTGAAGTCGGTTTTTTTTTGTTTAAAATTGTTGGATTTAGAATCACAGCTTGGAATAATGTTTCTTCCGTGGGTGTCGAATAAAGTGACTCGTTGTAGGTAAGGTTATGTGACATTTAAGCATTTAACTTTAAGAAAATAGTTAGTGCAGTAAAAAGCTTGATGCAGTAGTAAAATGGAAGATAAGAAAAGTTTGCTGCAATGAATAAGTTATCTGCAATGAAAAAGCTGCAGTACAGAAAGAGTTAGCTGCAGGAAAAACAGTTTGATACAGCAAATATGTGTTCTGCAGTAAAAAAGTCTGCTACAGGTAAAAAAGAGATTGCTACAGTTAAAAACTTTGCTGCATTAAAAAAGCTCTACAGTAAATAAAAGATTGCTGCCTTCAAAACATTTGCTGCAATAAAGAAAATAATCTAAAGCAAAAATAGGTCAGCTTCAGTAAAATCTCAGCTGCAGTAAAAAAATACAAACCCGGCATCTAATTTGCCCATTTTTTAAGTAGTTTTCCGTATAAGTAATATTTTATTATTTAATTCGTGTTGGGTTAGAATCGTACCTCCCCCTTTCTTCCCGTGGGTGTCGTAAGAGTCGACTCTGGGAAAGGGTTAGTGTATTGTGGGCGATGGGCTAGCAACCTGTCACTGCAATACCACGTTTAACCATCTAGTTACCCTGAAATTGCTAAACGTGGTACTGGATTTTTGAATTCCAGTGCTCTGCCTACCCCTTCTGGGAATAAAGGCGTGAGAATATGTATGTATGTATGTATTTAATTCGTGATTCTCTCTCATATTTATGTATACATAGGACTTAATCACGCTTTCTTTTAATTACCTCTCGTTTACAGCGACCGTGGTCACGAGTAGTTTTCCGTATTAAACAATAATATGCTCCTCCCTCTCTACTCCAAAACCTTGCCAACTTACATGCCGTGGACTCCAGCTGCAGTAAAAAAAGTTAGCTGTCTGCCTCTTAAGGCCCTGCAGACGACAGACTATCCGCGACGGACTTTTTAGTCTGTGAAAATAGAACCTATGGAATTATGTGTTACTACGACGCGCAAAAAGTCCGGCGCACAATGCATAAAATCCACGCAGACTTTTTGTGCGCCGCAGACTCGATCGCACAAAAAGTCTGTCGTCTGCGCAGGGGCTAAGTAAGTAGCCGTCATCGGTTTCCAATATGTAATATTTCGTGCGAAAAAGCAATCCATTACCTGTAGAGTTCCCTCTACACCTGCCTGAAATCCTTGTGCGAATAAAAAGTATGTAAAAAATAATATACTCGGGGAAAAAAGGTATTGAGAATTCGTTGGTACTTTTACTTGAAGGTAATAGAGCGTGAGAAAACAGTCTAAGGTGCAAGAGATCGCGATGTTATTAATATTGTATTATAATTTATGCATATACATACAATCACGCCTATGTTCCCAAACGGGGTAGGCAGAACATACGAAACGTGACATAGACAAAACTATCATCTAGACTATTTCACACATCGCAGCCAATTTTAGCACATAACATAGTCATGGTTTTTCTCCTTTTCATGAACTAAGTATGTATGGTAGTCACGGAATGGAATTTTAAACTTTGTATGAAAAACCGGAGACATTTTTTTTATTTTCATCGTACGGGCTTATACTAGAGACCGATAGGTACTTAAAAGATGGTAAACAATCTTGACGTGTCTTTTTATTTAAACATACACTTTATAAATCAAAATCTTTACATTTTACAATTTAGGTATGAAAAAATCATTTACTTTCATAATTGAATTGTATATTGTAACGATTCTCATTTTTAGACTGTGTATTTCAATAAAAAGACATGTTAAGATTGTTTACCATCTTTTAAGTACCTATCGGTCTATAGTATAGGTATGATTATGAAAATGAAAAACGATTTTTTTATTGATAAAAATGAATAGACAACATTACTACTATGATTTTTCATGTGTGGTTTTGGTCACTTGTAATGTTGTTAGTGTTATGTGCTACCCTATATTTGACAATAATACAAAAATGACGATAATAACGAAGGTAGTCATGCCCCGGTATCAGATTTGTAGAGCACGAGCAGTCGCGCGAATAGAGCGGTGGCGTGCAGTGCATATGGCTGCCGCTCCTTGGTGAAGATCTACAAATTAGCCCGAAAAATGTCGAGCTAAACTCGATTTCCAGTGTGGTCACTTAGCATATTTTTTTAGACAATTACGTCGAATTACAACCGCTATCTCTTATAGCTTAACCCTCATCCCGCCAGCCTTACGCAGTACGCACCCTTCTCTCTTTTATGACGTGTTCAAACCCTTAGAAGAATGTTCGGGATACTGTATTTAACTCAAATAAGTCTTGTGGGAACGCGGGAATGGCCAAAATATACGACGTGATACAAATGAACAAAGCTCCCGTACGTGGTACATTTTTATACACGTTTTTATGTCTATAAACAAATGTATTTATTACATACATACCTACATACGCAACGTCACGCTTCTTTCCCACAGGGACAGGCAGAGACTACCTTGTTCCACTCGCTACGACCCTGGCATACCTCTTTTTTCTACATCAACTGTACGATAACGTACATAGGAACGTTTTTTTGTCACTTTGTG
>BHDV01069855.1:271826-292540 GCA_005406045.1 Adoxophyes honmai | reverse complement strand
GAGCCCAGTCACTAAGTGCTCCAACTCTGGGCTCTAACATCGACCCGGACCCGGAGTCATCTGATGACTCGATGCTAGAGCCCAGTCACTAAGTGCTCCAACTCTGGGCTCTAACATCGATGCGGAGTTATCTGATGACTCGATGCTAGAGCCCAGAGTCACTACGAGTGTATAACCGATGTGTACCGAAGTGTATAACCGTATCCGTAAACGTATCCGGGATTAATAGCTGTAGCTGTTGCAGGAAATTCTGATTCTGGATAGCCGGTATCTCACGAACCGTGACAGCTAGAGAGTTGAAATTTTCATAGATGATCTGTTGCCGATATAATAACAAATACTAAAATCAAAATAATAATAATTAAGGGGGGCTACCATAGAAAAAAACATGTTTTTTGCTGTTTTGATACGGAACCCTTTGTGCGCACTTGGCCGGTTTTTATTACATTCCGACTTGTAAGACGTAGACATTTGTATGCTTTGATAGCATTTTTATATTAAATCTGACATTTTGTGGGCACTGTTAGGTTTCGAAAAGAAAACTACGTTAATTAAAATAACTTTTTTACTACTACTGTATTACACTGTTAATAAATTGACACTAAGCGAAACGCGGGACAGTTCCGTGGCGACGCGACGTGTTCACTGCTCGGCGTCTCGAGCAAGAATGCCGGTGTCCGGACTCAGTGTTGCCAACGGTTAGACGAGCTCCCCACCAGATTTTTTTCCAAAACCACCAGAAAACCACTAAACTGATCAAAATCTGGAAACTACTAAATTACCCACTAAAATATTTTCATCGATTACAGAATTTTTATCATAATAATCAGTAATGGTCTGTCTGCCAGCACAAAAAAAATGACTGAATGAAAAAATGTGTAAGTAATTGTAAGATAAAAATCCTCCTATAAAATCCACTAAAAATAACCACCAGCCACTAAATGCAATTTTACACCACTAACTGGGGTGCCAAAACCACTAGATTTAGTGGTAAATCCACTAAGTTGGCAACACTTTTCCGGTTGGTCCGGACTCCGGACCCGTCGCTTACGTCACTACTCTGTCGAAGCAAGATGGCGGACTTGAGTTCCGTGTGGTTCCGCTTAGCGTCCGTTCCGTATAAACTTCCGGTCGCGCTAAATCAATCCGAAGGGCCCTTGCTACCGTCAAAGTGCCGGCTATTTTGGAGCCGAATGGTATCGCACGTGACGATGGCAAGCGGCCCGATGGCATGACACTCGTCCCATGGAAGCAGGGCAGGACACTAGTCTGGGACGCCACGTGCGTGGATACCCTCGCCTTGTCTCACGTCTTAGCTACCAGCAAAACGGCCGGTGCGGCGGCAAGAACTGCAGAGGAAAACAAACGTCGCAAATATGCAGCCCTTGGTGAGGGCTATATTTGCGCCGTTTGGTGTCGAAACCCTTGGTTCGTGGGGCCCAGGCGCGCGCGAATTCGCAAAGGAGATATCCGCGCGCCTTATAGATGCTTCCGGTGACCAGCGGGCTGGCAACTATTTTGGACAGTGGATTAGTCTTGCTGTCCAGCGAGGTAACGCTGCCAGCCTTCTGGGCACAATGAGCAGCGACGGCGACTTGGGGGGAAAAAAAATTATAGTTATAGCAATTATAGTTTTAGACTTAGTTTTAATTTGTGTAGTTTTATTCTTTAAGTTAATTTTAATTTGTTTTGTTAATTTTACTGTATGTTCTTACTAAAGCCTGGATTTCACTTTGATTAATGAGAGTGCGAGTGATAAGTGCAGGTGATTAGTGCCTCGGTGTGAACAGCGACTGATTACTACGAGTAATTAGTTGGCTGTGTATTAAGCACTAAAGTCAATTAAGGAATACTTGAATGACAGTTAGATAAAAGATAAATATTAACTATACTCTGTCGGTTTAGGTACTTAACTAAAAGTAAACAAACTTTATGTCAGATTTGACAGGTTAAGAACGTTTTTTTTACTGTCCAAGTTTTTTCGGATATTCAAAAAGCTTAGCAAAGGAATGAAACAATATTTTTTTTTTGTTGGTGCCTAAAATTACCTAATACCTGAAACAGTTTATCAGATCAATAAATATTACGTAAGAATCCTTTGCTAAACTTTTTGAATATCTTAATAATATTAAAATAAAAAGTTCTTAACTTGTCAAATCTGACATAAAGTTTGTTTACTTTTGGTTAAGTACCTAAACCAATAGAGTATAGTTAATAATCTAACTGTGATTCAATTATTCCTTAATTGACTTTAGTGCTTAATACACAGCCAACTAATTACTCGTAGTAATCAGTCGCTGTTCACACCGAGGCACTATAAACCAACTGCACTTATCACCCGCACGCGCTCTAATCAAAGTGAAATCCAGGCTTTAGTAAAAACATACAGTACTAGCTTTTGCCCGCGGCTCCGCTCGCGTTAATTTCGGGGTAGCACAGAAGAGATAGCTCATCCCATATACCAATTTATAGCTTTCTACATATAAAATTGCGGTATTCTCCACAAACTTCCACCTCTCACTTTAGTGAAATGGGGAGTTTTGAAGAGACAAAAAGTAGCCTATGTCACTCTCCATCCCTTCAACTATCTCCACCCAAAAATCACGTCACTACGTCGCTTCGTTTAGCCGTGAAAGACTGATAAACAAACAAAGTAAACAAACACACTTTCCCATTTATAATATTAGTATGGATTTTAATTTATATCCCGTGTGGTGCCGGGTTAGAATAGCACCTCCCCCTTTCTTCCCGTGGGTGTCGTAAGAGTCGGCTCTGGGAAATGGTTAGTGTATTGTGGGCGATGGGCTAGCAATCTGTCACTGCAGCGCAGTATCACGTTTGATCATCTGGTTGCTCTGAAATCGCTAAACGTGGCACTGGATTTTTGAATTCATGTGCTCTCTGCCTACCCCTCTCGGGAATACAGGCGGAGGATATGTATGTATGTGTATGTGTATTTTAATTTTGCGCGCTATTCGAGGGCGTTTTAGTAAATAGTAAAAAGACAATTAATCTTCTTTGACGAATCAAAGCTGAAGAGTTTGTTTGTTTGTTTGTTTGTTTGAACGCGCTAATCTCAGGAACTATCGGTTCGAACTGAAAAATTATTTGTGTGTTGGTTAGACCATTTATTGAGGAAGGCTTTAGACTATATAACATCACGCAGCGACTAATAGGAGCGAAGAAAATATTGGAAAATGTGGAAAAAACGGGGGGGAATAGCATGGGAATAGTCACTCATCCACGCGGACGGAGTCGCGGGCACAGCTAGTTATTCATAAACCAACAATGTATCAAAACATCTAAACATCCAAATAGGTTTTATGTGGCCAAGTGGCTAGCTGGCTGGTGATAATATGCCGTAAATAATGTCAAAATTTGTCAGTTCAGTATAAATTTTGACAGCCGCGTATCTTAGGGAATAAGGGTTAATTTATTAACGAAATGTAAGTAACTTTCGCCGTAACGACATTAGTGCTGAATAATATAAAGTACCTATTTTACTCGCAAAAAAGCGGGAGACGTATGAAAATCAGCGGCGCTTCCGTCGTTCTTGAGCTAAATAGAGAAGGTTTTAATAAAAACGCGTAATATGTATGAAATATTGCGGCGCTTACTGTTTTTTGGAGTTGAAAAATTTGTATGGGAGAACGATTTTTTAGTTTTTTAGTATGTTACACTATTTTTTTCCACACTTTCTCATCTTACAAACCTTCCCTGAACTTCAACGAACATTTTAAAAAAAGAATTTGCCAAATCGGTTCGTGCGTTCTGGAGGTATTTCGTCAGGAAGGAAAACACGACTTATTTTTATATAGTAGATAATAATAATTAACAAAACAAATTAAAATTAATTTAAAGAGTAAAACTACACAAATTAAAACTAAGTGTAAAAACTATAATTACTATAACTATAATTTAAAAATGTCCCCAAGTCGCCGTCGCTGCTCATTGTGCCCAGAAGGCTGGCAGCGTTACCTCGCTGGACAGCAAGACTAATCCGCTGTCCAAAATAGTTGCCAGCTCGCTGGTCACCGGAAGCACCTACAAGGCGCGCGGATATCTCCTTTGTAATTTCCTCAGTTCTTGCCGCCGCACCGGCCGTTTTGCTGGTAGCTGAGACGTGAGACAAGGCGAGGGTATCCACGCACGTGGCGTCCCAGACTAGTGTCCTGCCCTGCTTCCGTGGAACGAGTGTCATGCCAAAATAGCCGGCACGTTGACGGTAGCAAGGGCCCTTCGGATTGATTTAGCGTGACCGGTAGTTTGTACGGACGCTAAACGGAACTCAAGTCCGCCATCTTGCTTCGACAGAGTAGTGACGTAAGCGACGGGTCCGGACACCGGCATTCTTGCTCGAGACGCCGAGCAGTGAATACGTCCCGCGTTTTGCTTATTGTCAATTTATTAACAGTGTAATACAGTAGTAGTAAAACAGTTATTCTAATTAACGTACCTAGTTTTCTTTTTGAAACCCAACAGTGACCACAAAATGTCAGATTTAATATAAAAATGAATAGGTACTATCAAAACATACATATGTCTATGTCTTACAAGTCAGAATATAATAAAAACCGGCCAAGTGCGAGTCTTTATGCTTTTTGTCTGCGAGTGTTTATGCTTGTGCACTACCAAGTCGGACCGTAAAAAATCGGATTGCCGGACAGTAAAATTCATTGTAGTGCCTATGTGCGTGTGTCTGTGTATGTCTGTGGGTTTTTATGTTGTGTTTGCGAGTGTCGGTCTCTCTGTGTGTGTGTGCGAGTGTCTGTGTATGTCTGTTGTGTCGGTAAGCGTTTGTGTGTGTCTGTGAGTATTTGTTGTGTTTGTAAGTGTCTTTGTATGTCTGTTGTGTCTGTGTGTGTCTGTGAGTGCTTTGTATGTTTGTTGTGTCTGTGAATGACTGTGTGTGTATTTTGTGTCTGTGAGTGTCTGTTGTGTCTGTTGCATCTAGGTGTGTCTGTGAGTGTCTGTTGTGTCTATTGTATCTGGGTGTGTCTGTGAGTGTCTCTGTGAATCTGTAACTGTCTGTGTGTGTCAGTGAGTGTCTATGTGTGTCTGTGTATGACTGTGGGTCTTTATGTTGTGTCTGCGAGTGCCTGTGTGTCAGTTGTGTCGGTGTGTGTCTGTTGTGTCTCTGTGTGTCTGTTTGTATCTGTGAGTCTCTATGTTTGTCTGTTGTGTCTGTGAATGGCTGTGTGTAATGCCTTGATCACACGTACCGAGTAGAGTGGCGAGAGAGTGTTCTCGGCCGAGTACTCGGTTCGTGTGTTCTATGAAAGCAGTAGTACACACGAACCGAGTACTCGGCCGAGAACACTCTCTCGCCACTCTACTCGGTACGTGTGATCAAGGCATTACCGTTGTATCTGTGAGTGTTTGTGTTTGTTTGTGAGTCTATGTGTGTGCTTGTTGTCTCCGTGAGTGTCTGTGAGTGTTTTTGTGTAAGTCTCTGTGTGTCTATTTGAATGAAAGACCTCTCCAAGAGCCTGGTTTATGCAACTGGAGACGCTGGAGCTCAACGCATCAGCATTGCGATACAGCTAGGAAACGCTGCCAGCGTCTTTGGGACCATGCCTCAGGGGGGGGGGGCATTTTTATTAAATACATACATACATATAGTTTAGTTTTTAAACATTTTTTTGGATGTTCAAATATTAAAAAAATGAAGATTTTTTTTTAAATAACCTAACGTAAATACCAAAACTACATATAAACAACTGATAGTAATCGGATATAAATGTTATCTCAACAATCAGCAACTATTATCCGTAATTGCTAATTACCTCTAGTACACACAATTATCCACTTAAAAAAAGCAATTAAACATCGAAGTGGAATAATTAAAATTTAATACATGAAATAGCAACACTTGGTCGCTCAAAAACCGTTAAGGCAGTGGTTCCCAAAGTGTGCACCGCAGAAAGTACTGAGGGATACCATCAATAGCACTCTGTTTATTACATACATTTTCATTTTTGTTCCTCTCAACCTAACTACTACCAACTGTATCTTTTTCAAAGACCTAGTCATCCAGGATAGGGCGCCGTGACAGAATTTTAAATTTGTAAGTGCGCTGCGGGCTGTAAAAGATTGGGAACCCCTGCGTTAAGAGGAGGGGCGCGCGGATGGCGGGGCGTCGTGGGTCGCTAATTGCAATTTTAGTCGCGTTGGAGCGTTTCACGGGACAACAGTAAATTGAGCTTTTTGTGTGAAGAATTTTACAAAAATATCGATCAAATTGTGCCTAAACCTTTTATTAAAAGGTTTTTAAAAAACTAAATTTCAATAAACGTTTTTTTTATGTTAAATGAACGTTTTATTTCTATTCATGTTTCAAATACGCAAAAAATCTGTTGTGTCTGTTGTATCTGGGTGTGTCTGTGAGTGTCTCTGTGAATCTGTAACTGTCTGTATGTGTCAGTGAGTGTCTATGTGTGTCTGTGTATGTCTGTGGATCTTTATGTTGTGTTTGCGAGTGTCTGTACGTGTCTGTGTGTCTGTTGTGTCTCTGTGTGTCTGTGAGTGTCTGTTTGTGTCTGTGAGTCTCTATGTTTGTCTGTTGTGTCTGTGAATGGCTGTGTGTTACCGTTGTGTCTGTGAGTGTTTGTGTTTGTTTGTGAGTGTCTGTGTGTGCTTGTTGTCTCCGTGAGTGTCTATGAGTGTTTTTGTGTGTGTCTGTGTGTGTCTATTTGAATGAAAGAGTTCTCCAAGACCCTGGTTGATGCAACTGGAGACTCTAGAGCTCAACGCATCAGCATTGCGATACAGCAAGGAAACGCTGCCAGCGTCTTTGGGACCATGCCTCGGGCCTCGGGTGTGCCCATTTTTATTAAATACATATAGTTAAGTTTTTAAACATTTTTTTGGATGTTCAAATATTTAAGTTTTTTTTAATAACCCAACGTAAATACCAAGGTTACCTTACTACATATAAACAACTGATAAATATTTCTACAATTATCTCAACAATTAGCAGCTATTATCCGTAATTGCTAATTACCTCTAGTACACACAATTATCCACTTAAAAAAGCAATTAAACACCGAAGTGGAATTACTTGTAAATATAAAAAAATAATCAAAATTGTGTTAATGAGGGGATTTAATTATAAGGGGAGGTGCGCGCGAATGGCGTCAGTTGAGTGTCGCTTCGTGCAATTTTAGTCGCGTTGGAGTGTGTCACGGGAGAACAGTGTGCTTTTTGTGTGAAGAATTTTACAAAAATATGTATGAATTCGTGCCCAAACTTTTTAAGTACTTAATTTCAATAAACGGTTTTTTTGTACGGTAAATAAAAGATCGACCAAATTATTATACATGTAGTTTTATTAATATTCATGTTTCAAATATGCAAAAAAATGTCCTGTACAAACATGTACAAAAATCTGGAAGAAAAACACGAATCGAAACGGACAACAAAAAAAAAAAACTTATTACACAACTCGCTTAAACGCTCTCTATGTTCCAAGTTGGCTTTATTTCTAGTGGTGAAGGTGAACATTTACGGGCTGCGCGACGTACGTACCTACATAGAGTGTGTATGTCTGTGGTTTTTTTATGTTGTCTGTCTCCGTGTGGCTGTCTGGCTGTGTGTGTCTTTGAGTGTTGTGTGTGTCTGTTGTGTCTCTTGTATCTGGGTGTGTATGTGAGTATCTATGTGTGTCTGCGAGTGTCTGTGTGTGTCTGTTGTGTCTGTTGTATCTGGGTATGTCTGTGTGTCTAAGAGTGTCTGTGTGTGTCTGTGAGGTTCTGTGAGTGTCTGTTGTGTTTGTCAGTGTCTATGTGTGTCTGTTGTGTCTGTGTATGTTTTTAGATTTATATGTTGTGTCTGCGAGTGTCTATGTGTGTCTGTGTATGATTTTGGATTTATATGTTGTGTCTGCGAGTGTCTGTGTGTGTCTGTTGTGTCTGTGAGTGTCTGTGTGTGTCTGTTATTTGTGTTGTATCTAGGTGTTGCTGTGTGTGTCTGTGTATGTCTGTGAGTTTTTATGTTGTGTCTGCGAGTGTCTATGTGCATCTGTGTTTTTCTATGTGTCTGTTCAATTGAGTATTAATTTAAACGAAAAATACTCATTTTTAAGTCAACAACTGATCGCCGACAAAAAGTTAATCTTATCTTGCATCGTCGTCACCAGCCCCTGTGGTCGCGATCGATAGGTAGTGAGAGTTTTACGAAAGTTCGCTGCTACAGTTATTTTAGAGAATAGTCGGCGAAATCGCGTTTTGATCGTACCCCCTCTTGATTATCCACAAACCAGCATATTAAATGTTAGCAACTTCAAACGACGCTTTAGTGACACCTCAAAGTATTGGCCATTGTCCCACGGCGTTGGTAGAAAATTTTGTGTGCTAGTGAAAAAAAAACAAACTAAATGAAATTAATGAATTAATTAACTAATGGTGAATATTTACGTGCTGATTATTGACGTATGTCCATTTGAACAAGTGTACTACGACTAAATCCGGCTAGTATCAACCCGCGAGTACCTTAACTAAGAACGATTCTGTCGGCTAACCAGCAACTGCTAGACGTTGGCCAATGGTCGCCGTTACTGGTCTCATAATAATAATATGGCATTGGAACAAGAAGAAGAAATCTTCGAGTTTTCTGAACAGGACCTTCGAAGAACCACAAACGACGCAGCGCGCTGGTTTGGGATATCTCAACATGCAGTACGAAGCCGTTAAACCAGTGTGGGTTTCCACCCTTATAATCTCCAACCGGTGCAAATATTGCAACCTGGTTACGCCCAGAATTGGCAAAACTTCTGCCGCTGGCTAGAGCGAAACTTTAAACTGCATGGAGAGTGAGAGCACTTAGTGACTCCGGGCTCTAGCATCGTTTCATCAGATGACTCCGGGTCGATGTTAGAGCCCAGAGTGAGAGCGCTTAGTGACTGGGCTCTAGCATCGAGTCATCACATGACTCCGGGTCGATGTTAGAGCCCAGAGTGAGAGCGCTTAGTGACTGGGCTCTAGCATCGAGTCATCAGATAACTCCGGGTCGATGTTAGAGCCCAGAGTGGGAGTACTTAGTGACTGGGCTCTGGCATCGACCCAGAGTCGCGGCTAGTTAAGTCGTAACTCCGTAGTTCTAAATAAAAGTTTAATTTTCATTCTGAGTTTCTCTAAGCTCTCCGACTCCCAGCTTACGTCTCTCGCGTAGTTTTTTGTTAGTAAAAACAAAACACCACCAAAAGAGCCACCTGTCCACCAACTGCCCATTTTTTTTTTCAGATTGTTTCGACTGGTGGTAGCCTGTTCGGCCGCTCCAGCTTTTAACACTGCAAATGAAGCCCTCGACAGCACCTCATCCTGTAGCAGCATCTGAAGATGTACCAGCTCATGGGCAAGACAAAGGCACCATCTTCCCCGCTCCAACGGCTACCGGTATTGCCCTACGAATACCTCGCTACGTACACCCGTACCCTACCTACTACAGACAAGGACACCCCAGCTACTCTTCCTACCCGTTCAAGTATGTATTAAATTAAAGTGATTTCAGCCCAAACAATTGTAGTGATTGCAGCCCAAATAATTGTAAGCGATTGCAGCCAAAACAATCAAATAACGAACTGAAAACGTAATTTTACATTGACCCTCACCCAATTTCACCTCAAAACAGTAACCGGACAGCAGTCAATTTCCATACAAAGTGAGCTCGAGCAACGCACACATAGACACGTTTCACCGACACGATATCTCGGACCAGTTGGGACCAGTCAAGAGCGGTTGCCGTCCACTTGAGACGTGCGTCTGTGATTTTTCTTTTGAGTGCAGTAATGGAGCAACAACAGAAAAGTAGTGTCCGACCGAAGGTACAATTTTGGCCGAAGCCGAAGCCGAAGCCGATTAATCGGCTTTCGTGAAAACCTTCGGCCGAAGCCGAAGCCGAAGGTGTGTTTACCCAAAGCAATGAAAGAAATTGCTAGGAGTAAAAAAAACAGCAGTAAATTTTCTGCAGTTTTCGCTTCGAAATCAAGTGTTATGTTGTGTTTATGTTATGTTTTGTCAGTTATTTATAAGATTAACTGCAAGCAATGCGATCGGGTCGGCGAAACGCTGTTCTGCTAAGCGCTGCGCACTATCCGTCTCGCTCTGGCATCGTTCGTTCAATTTCAAATCACAATTTGCAAACCTTCGGCTTCGGCCAAAGCTTCGGCCAAATTTTGGCCGAAGCCGAAGGTTTGGCCGAAGGTGGATGTTTTGGCCGAAGGTGGCCGAAGCCGAAGCCGAAGCCGAAGCTTCGGTCGGACACTACAGAAAAGTAAGTATTTGTTACTGAGGGGTAAGTAGGTGTCTGCTTGTGTTTCGATGGTTCGTTTTAACATTTCATTTACTTATTAGTTAGGTACTTAGGTAGGGAAACGTCACACCACGACTCCAAAAGTAATACTATTATCTTTTTTTGAAGTACGAAATAATAGTCTAAGATCCCGCCATACAACTACCTTCACCAAACTGGTTAATGGATCAAACATATTTTTTATGTAATTTAATGTGGGATGCCACTTTTGTGGACACCCTTGCACCGACCCATCTTCCAAGGACCCAGCACACTACTGGCACTGCCGCGGCCTCGGCAGAAGACTTCAAACGCCGCAAATATAGCGCCCTCGGTGGTTTTAGGCGTTTGGAGTCGAAACGCTGGGGCCTTGGGGGCCTAATGCGCGCCGCATTTTCAAAGAACTTTCGGCGCGCCTCATAAAGGCCTCCCGTGACCAGAAGGCTGGCCATTTTTTCGCCCAGCGAATCAGCATTGCCATACAACGTGGCAATGCTGCCAGCCTTCTGGGCACCCTCCCTATTGGCGGCGATTTGGGAGAAATTTTTTATCTCTAATTTTAGTTTTAGATTTAATTTTAGTTCTAGTTAAGTTTGTTTTTAGTATAAGTTATTTATAAGCTTTATTGTTATTTGTCTAGTGATTGCAGCCCAAACAATTGTAGTGATTGCAGCCCAAATAATTGTAAGTGATTGCAGCCCAAACAATTGTAGTGATTGTAGCCCACACAATTAAAGTGATCGCAGCCCAAACAATTGAAGTTATTGCAGCCGAAACAATCAAATAACGAACTGAAAACGTAATTTTACATTGATCCTCACCCAATTTCACCTCAAAACAGTAACCGTACAGCAGTCAATCTCCATACAAAGTGAGCTCGAGCAACGCACACATAGACATGTTTCACCGACACGATATCTCGGACCAGTTGGGACCAGTCAAGAGCGGTTGCCGGCCACTTGAGACGTGCGTCTGTGATTTTTCTTTTGAGTGCAGTAATGGAGCAACAACAGAAAAGTAAGTATTTGTTACTGAGGGGCAAGTAGGTGTCTGCTTGTGTTTCTATGGTTCGTTTTAACATTTCATAGATTAGTTAAGTGCTTAATACTATTAATACTATTTTCTTATTTAGAAGTACGAAATAATACTTAGTCTAAGATCCCGCTATACAACGACCTTCACCGAGCTGGTTAATGGATAAATATTATATTTTTTATGTAATTTAATATATACCGTGGATACCCTTGCCTTGTTTTACGTCTTACGTCAAATCGGCCGGGGCGGCGGCAAGAACTGCGGAGGAAAACAAACGTTGCAAATATTCAGCCCTTGGTGAGGGTTATTGTGCCGTTTAGTGTCGAAACCCTCGGTCCGTGGGGCCCAGGCGCGCGTGAAATCGCAAAGGAGATATCTCCGCGCCTTATAGATGCTTCCGGTGACCAGCGAGTTGGCAAATATTTTGGACAGCGGATTAGTCTTGCCGTCTAGCGAGGTAATGCTGCCAGCCTTTTGGGCACAATGAACAGTGACGGCGAGATTATTTTGAAACCATGCGTTTAAGAGACTTAGGTCACTCTGAGCATCAGCTATATCATGGAGGGAGTGACCGTAGTAAACATGCTTGTGTCATCTGCGTATAGAGTTGCGTCGCCTCTTAGAACTATCTTGCTGATGCTGTTAATGTACACTAAAAATAACAACGGTCCCAAAATAGACCCTTGTGGTACCCCAAATGTGATTTTCTGCTGGGTACTTTCATTTTTACCTATTTCGACTACTTGTTTGCGGTTCTGAAGGTAGGACTCAAACATTTTGATGATTTTTCCACCCAAACCAGCTTCCCTCAGTTTTCCTTAATCTTAATCCGGTATTCCTTAATTTACAGAAAAACCGGAAAAAAATTGATAGGATATACTGATGCGGGTAGGGCTACATAAGGTTGCAAGTGCCAAGTATTGGGTCGGTGTCGAGCACAGGGACGTTTACCTTACGGGCTCTAATGTAAATTTCTCTATAAATATATTTTTTGATTTTTTAAAGCTTTCTTGTTCTTTCTTATGCTATGACTTTGTCATCTTATAAAATACGGATAACTCACGTTATAAATCGAGTTTAGCTCGACATGTTTCGGACTAATTCGTAGCCCTTCATCTAGGAGCCGCGGCAGCTGCTGCTGCCAAACGCGAACTGCGCGCCTCGGCTCTCTTCGCGCGACTGCTCGTGCTCGACGAAGCTAACACTGGCTCACGACTACCCTCGTTATTATCGTCATTTATATTATTGTCAAAAATAGGGTAGCACACAACACTAACTACATCACTTTGTAAAGGCACCTCCACACTCGCTGTTGAAATTTATAAGATGAGTGAGTCTCACGGTAGTTTAATGTTATATGACTTTGTCACTCTATTAAACATCTCCGAACTGTAAATATCAAGTCTGATTTTTTTTTATTACAAAGTTCTCCCAGTCCTCAAGCTCTCAAGAATCCCGTACCTCCTTCAAAAAATTAAAAAAATATTCACACATACATCCCAAATACCTAAACTCGCTCACTTGTTGTAATCTTTCACTATCAATTGTTATAATATAACACATTCAGTCATCTCGACATTCTTCTCTATCATCATAACTTTCGTTTTATCTACGTTCATTTTCGTTCCCTTATTTTCAAAAGATTCGTATTATTAGAGTCACCATGTCCTGTAACTCATACGCCGACGATGCAAGGAGCACCTGATTATCAGCGTACAAGAGATATTTGATGAAAGATTCCTCTATCTTTAATCCACAGTCTCGCTCTTTCAAATCGAGTAAACAGTCATCCATGAAAAGATTGAACAGCCACGGCGATGCTACACAACCCTATCCGACACCCCTAGAAATGACAAACCAGTCTGAATAGGCACCGTTCAATCTGACGCAAGCTCTGGAATCCCTGTATAAGGATAAGGATGGACAACGTTGACCACAGTTCATACCTCTTCACTCTAACATAGGCTTTCTCAAGATCCATGAAGGCGCAGTACACTTTTTGGCATTTCGCTAGGAAGTTTTCGGCTACACACCGTAATGAGAAAACCTGATCCGTACATTACATTCCCTTTCTAAAACCAGCTTGCACATCCTAAATATTGCTCTCTGTAGCATTTATCACTCTTTCAATCAAAATTCTCGCATACAACTTGCCCACTATGCGTAAAAGACTGATACCGCGATAATTTTTGCATTCCTGCTGTGAACCTTTCCCTTTAAAAAGTGGCACAATAACTGCTTTGGTCCAGTCGTCTGGAACCTTGCCCTGTTGAGAACACAGGTTAAAGAGGCGATACAGCCAGTCTGCCATCAAACTTCCGCCAGCTTTTAGCATTTCCGCAGTTACACCATCATACCCAGCAGCTTTACGTACTTTCAGATCCTTCATCGCTTTCATTATCTCTTCTATACAAATTCTATCGTTGCTCACTGATTCTCTCGATTCTGGCACATCTTCAAATGCTTGTACCTCACTTTCAAATAAACTTTCAACGTAATTTCTCCAACATTCTAAGATTTCACGTTCATCAGTCACACTCTCACCATTCTTAATCTTAATAATTTTGAATGAAGTACCTAGTAGACGACTTGCATCGCGCATTCTTAACTAGTTTCCAGAATAATTTGATATTACTCTGAAAACCAGTGCAAAATTTTTGGTCCAGAGTACCTACTCTTCGTCTCCTCTTTCTTTCTACGCACACATTCTTTTACTCTCTCCTTGGCTTGCTTATATTTCTCTTTCGCTCTCACTATATCTTCATTTGGAAGCTGTAGCATTCTACTATTAGCATTTATTGCTAACAGATCTCCCCACGCTTTCTTCTTTTCTGACACAACATCCCTGGGCTCATCATCCCACCAATCAGCCTTCGCGTCCTTTGCGTTTCTTCTTTTAGACACTCCACAAATCTTTCTCACTGACTTCACTCTACAAGTACTTTTTTTTACAATAAATTGTTTGATACGATAATTCTGTCAAGAAGTTTTTTTTAGCTCTTTTTATGCTCTACTAGCTTTCCGCCCGCGACTTCGTTCGCGTAAATTTTGGATTTTGGGGTCGTAGGTTTCTGAGCCTGAGTTTTCCTCTTCATAATAATATTAGTGTAGATGTTGATATCTAAACCCAAATATTTAACAGAATCCTTTTTTTTTTTCAAAATAAAATTTTGCCTATGTTACTCATGGATAATGTGGCTTTCGAATGGTGCAAGATTTTTTTAAAACGGTCCAGTAGTTTCTGAGCCTATTCATTACAAACAAACAAACAAAGTTTTCCTCTTTATAATATTAGTGTAGATGTAGATGTAGGTATCTAATTCCAAATATTTTACGGAATCCTTTTTTTTTCAAAATAAAATTTAGCCTATGTTACTCGTGGATAATGTGGCTTTCGATTGGTGCAAGAATTTCTAAAAACGGTCCAGTAGTTACTGAGCCTATTCATTACAACAAAACAAACAAACAAACATACAAACAAAGCTTTCCTCTTTATAATATTAGTGTAGATAACTTATGCGTAAAACATTTTTGCTTTACATGCATTGTTATTGAGATATCGATCGAAAAAGACAAAAATGGTTTTGGCCGATATCTCGATAACGATGCATGTTACGCAAAATATATTTAGGTATAAGTTATAGAGCATAAAAAAAGCTACAAAAAACTGCTTGATAGAATTATCGTATCTCGTCGGATAGCCGAGTTAAAGTCAAAAAACCAATCTTAATCTTTTTTTCAAGATGGCGGAAAATCCACATAGGAAATCTTGGTCGACAATTTCGAGTTAAGCTTTTCTGGGTACTATCCCCCACATCATACCAAAAATTTAGCTTCTGGGTTAAATTTTTTTCAAAATGTATAAAATTACTGCACTCCATGACGACCAATCAGGTCAAAGCGCTGCCACTGCGCGCCGTCAACTTGCCGACTGGACGCGCTGGACAGAAAAATTCAAATCTCACTTCGTGGACCGCGAGAAATCGCAATTTTTGTCCAAAAATTAAATAAAAAACCAAATTGTAAGTCTGAATATGATCGAAAAGTTTTATCTTAGCAAATTTAAAGATATTTGTCACCAAAAAATAGGAAATAGCCAAAAAACAAAGTTTATTATCCTAATATGGTTTTCGGTCGATATCTCGATAACGATGCATGTTACGCAAAATGTATTTATGCATAAATTATAGAGCATAAAAAGAGCTACAAAAAACTTCTTGACAGAATTATCGTATCTCGTCGGATAGCCGAGTTATTGTCAAAAAACCAATCTTAACCTTTTTTCAAGATGGCGGAAAACCCACATAGGAAATCTTGGTCGACAATTTCAAGTTACTTAAGCTTTTTTAGGCATTCCCTACGTCATATCAAAAATTCAGCTTTCTCGGTTCATTTGCATTTCAAAATGTATATAATTCCTGTATTATTACTGTATTTGAGAAAGTATACTTGTAATACAAATAAAAAAATGCCACCTATTCTTTTTGACAGCCGAACCTATTTCGATAAAAACATAAATATATTGTCATATATTATCATAAGATGATAACCAAGACAAAACAGGAATCGGAGGAAGTCTCTAATTAAGAAATATCTTTCCATGCAGATGTTATGTCTGAGGACGAGGACCATAGTCTACAGAGAAAAAGTTGGAAGTTGTAAATACAAGGAATCGATCTTAGGAACACCGTTAGCGCCGTAAACAGTTTTTTAACAGTTGATGACGTTTATTGTAGATGTTGCGCTACTGGATCATAGGTGGCGCTACGATCGATACATTTGTAAGGATAAAAAGAAATAGATTACATAAAATTCTAAAAATGTTGTATTAAGCCTTCATCGTCATTTTTATTAATAATATCTAAAAGTAATTGAATTAGTCGACGCTGAGCGTCCTAAAGGAGCCGGGCAGTCCGAAGTCAACGTCGTTCCTCGGCGTGCGCCGGCGCGCCTCGTCCACGCCTGCGCCCTGCATCTCCTTCATCACGTTGATTTGCTCCTCCGATGTGAACACTTTTTCCCATCTGTCTGTAATTAAACTTTGGAAGTTTTTTTAACGGATCATCTACAGATGGTATATGTAGATAGGTACTTGCAATGCCATGACTTAAGTAATCGATGTACGCCCTCACTAGTGCAAATTTTTAATTTGTTATTTATGTGGCTGTTGCATAAAAGGCATGAACCTGAAAGGCTACATATGCCTAATTATGTAAATACATTATATAAATTTCTCAAATAATGAAAGATAACATTAATGTAAGACAAACAAAGACGGCTAAAATGGCGGAAAACTGGAAATCCACAAACAATTGCACATCGGAACATTTGTAAGTTGGTACAGTATAAATATTCCCTCCTAAATCAAGAGGCACAGAGTAGCGCTGAAAGTTAGTAGAAAAAGTATGTTGTCATTTTGATGTTGCCATACTAAGACTTAAAACCCACCGATTTCCATTCGTCATTCTTTTGCCAGGCTAGCATATTTACCGAAGATAGCTTGCACGGAGGGGCACTCCCCGCCCAGGTCGTTAGGCAGCAGGCGCGGGGGCAAGTGCTCGTGCAGCTCCTCCACAGTTTTATGCACCTTGATGCGCGCCCCAAGCTTCGCAGTCAGGGCTTGTTTGAACAAGGCGACGAATATTTCGACCGCCTTCGAAGGCGTTACGCAGTGTATGCCTTTTATCGAAAATCCGTAGCCTTTCTGAAAAAAAAAACATTGCAACACTTGCTTTATCTAGTCTGTGGTGATATTTCTAACCGCTAAATTTATCAGTGTTTGTCTACAAGATCATGCATAATTTATACGTATAAACCTTCCTCTCGAATCAGTTCGTCTATTAAAAAAAAACTAGTTACGTTGTTTTCAAGATTTAACTTGATTTAAGAGGGCGCACACATTTTTTACGAACGTAATTTAAAATCAGGTGGGGGTAGAGAAATTCAGGGGCAGGGCAGGGGTAAGAGGCACCACAGACCATAACTCGTCGAGTTATGAGTGATTATGGTCTGTAGAGCCCTCTTATCCCTGCGTTTCTCTTCCCCCACCTGACCTTAGTGGTTTTGGACCAATGTTTAAAAAATCGTGAAAAATAAATTAACTCATATTTAGCCATGAAAAAAATATGGTTAGACTAAACATATTCTGTAAATTTACAATACAATTGTTTCATTTGTAATTACATTAAAATCAATGAGAAAAAAAATAAAGTAATGGTTCACCTTTGAAATTATGTAAAATGATATTTGAATAATAAAAACCAATAATTTGATTCATGTTACACCGTTAATCCCTAAAAGACTATATTGTCTATCAGATAATAACAAGTTTATATCGTTACATTTAACATTAAACTACCGTGAGCTAAACTCGATTTATCACGTGAGTTATCCGTATTTTATAAGATAAGATTATATCGTTTATGGTAAATTTTAATGGAAAATTTTCAAGTGAAAGACAGCTCTGACGCGTATTTTTGTGAAAACCCTTCAACAAATTGGCTAAGTAAAAGAAATCTGTGTTGCTAATAAAATAATATTTTCCGTTAATCCCTAGAAAAAGAGTTTATTTATATGTTACAGTAGTTTTTCTTTAAAAACTTAAGGATTTATAGCTTTCTAAAGCATTTGAAAAACATCAAAATTTGTTTGCACGCTCTTAAGCATACATAGAGGCGGATGGACAGTGTCAGCGACCTTGTTTTATATACTAACTAGCTTTCCGCCCGCGGCTTCGCCCGCGTGGAATTCGGTTATATCGCGGTATAAACTTCACGGAGCCCGAGACCTTTCCAACGAATGAAAAACCGTGGAAATCGGTTCGTGCGTTCTGGAGTTATAGCGTCAGGAAGGAAAACCCGACTTATTTTTATATAGTAGAAGATGTATGCCTATGTTAGCCACGCAACGGATTTCAAAGCGGTTTTTACAAGATTTTATTTAACTTCACTTTTGTTTGCATGTATGTTTGTATGTTCACAAATCTTGCAAGAAAGATTTGAACCACTTCCTATAAGATCGATTGAGCTGAAATTTGCTAACACCTACGTAACTTGGTTGACAATATGTACAATATTCCAGTAGTGGACTTCTGGTGGCCCAGCCGGTACTGTCTCCGATGGAAAGAAGTCTTCAACGGTTGGTCTGATTGACTTGAAATCTGGTGCACGTAGTCTAAGGTGGATGACAATGATGTACAGTTGGCAAAAAGTACAAGTAGTCGGCAAAAAAAGCTTGTATTGACAATGAAATTTTTGTTGGTAGGTAAGATATTTTCTACTATGTTTGCTTAAATCTTTAAAACTACGCAACGGATTTCAAAGTGGTATTTTTAAATAGATAAAGTGATTCAAGAGGAAGGTTTTACGCATGATTGTGTATAGAAACACTGATAGATAAATCTTGATCTTTGATGAATATCTTTGTATTTACCAAAACGAGATTGATGAAGTTCCGCAGTTCGGCGATATTGAGCCCTGTTGCGAAATCCATAAGGTTCACTTCTCGCAGGTCGAGGACGAGTATGTACCCCGCGGTATACTCATGACGTGTGCAAAACTCAAGCACCTGTGAAAGAGGGATCACGTATTAATAATACATACATACATACATAGCGTCACGCCTCTTTCCCACAGGGGTAGGCAGAGACTACTTTGGTCCACTCGCTACGATCCTGACATAGCTCTTTTGCTTCATCCACATTCATTAATCTCCTCATACATGATCGTCGGTTTCGGGTACTCTTGACCTGACCTGTTTCTAAAACGTCCGCGATTTGGTCACGGAACGTTCATCTAGGTCTTCCCCACCCAATGCACCCATCCATATTCGGATGTCGAAAATACAATAAATAAATTATCGATACTAAAAACAAAACTGAAAATATTACCCAATCTTTTGTACTCCGGCTTTTAGGGCCTACACAAGCTAACGCGGCGCCAATTGCCCGAAGGCTAGGTCCACAGCTGTCCGGGAGACCCGTATGGGCTGTTGCTACGGGCGCCCTGACCGGGAGCACAAATGAGGAACTAGAGCATCGTTTCACAACGACGCGGAGGGGGTCACGTGCGCACCAATCCGGGTCGCTGTGACACGATGCACTAGTTCCTTAATTGTGCTCCCGCTCCGGGCGCCAGTAGCAAATGCCCGTACGGGTCTCCCGGACAGCGGCGAACCCAACCTAATACGGCCCTGCGCAGACGACAGACTATCCGCGACAAACTTTTTAGTCTGTGAAAATCGAACCTATGGAATTATATGCAGTAACGCATAGGACGCACTAAAATCCCGGTGCACAATGCATACAACCCACGCAGACTTTTTGTGAGCCGCAGACTCGATCGCACAAAAAGTCTGTCGTCTGCGCTGGGCCTCTGGCGCGGGCGCGTGCTACGGACTTTAGTTCGCGCTCCGTGCGCACGTGCTCTATCCCAGATGTCGTCATTACGATTAAAACACGAGTCACTCTCGTCTGCGTAATACTAGTGTTGCCAGGTACGATTTGTCTTAAATCGGTAAAGCAAATCGGGATTTAAGGTTGTAGATCGGGACAAACAAAAAACACAAATTTCTTTGACTAGATGGCGCCAGGAGTAGCTGCATCGAATTCTCTCTCCAAGCAAATGTTATTCCTGAATTGAAACAAACCTTTAAACTTAAATTCAATACCTACTTTTAGCGCTAATGATGTAATACGTGTTATTTTGAATTATTTGTCGTTTTCTACATAGTGATAAGACGCTGATGCCTAAAATAGACTTATATTTATGATATGTGATATTTGAATGATACTAATTTTTCAGTTTTGGATTTATCGGGACATTTAGCGTCCCGATTAAGTACAAATCGGGATGCGTCCCCAGACTCCTGAAAAATCGGGACGTCCCGCGTAAATCGGGACACCTGGCAACTCTAGTTAATACGCATCAGTTTGTATGGAACTGAGACATCGCCTCCCAGCGGCACGTTTACACAACTGTCGTGATCGACAAGACAACTAGCATACAACGGATATCCGGTTGCTGGTTGAGTGACTCGTGTTTTGATAGTAATGACGACACTTGGGGTGCTAAAGACCACGGTCTTACGTGTACGTCAAGGATAGGTAGATGTAGGTACTTACGATTGCGAAAAATTGGTACAAGTCTCGATAGAAGTTTGCGTACATCTGGCCTTTAAGCTTGTAGATACAAATCCTATAATGGTCGTCAGTCATCTTTGGCATTGATATCGTTAAACTGAAACAGATAAAGACATACTGTTTAAAATGAAAACATTTTATTTAGGTATTACTATTTCATATTCTCCTTCATCATCATCAGCCTATATACGTCCCACTGCAGGGCACAAGCCTCCTCTCAGTATGAGAGGGCTTGGGCTATAGTTCCCACGCG